>CAVNZG010000977.1:170036-384807 GCA_963693315.1 Diogma glabrata
TACGCATCAAGTTGCTTTTTATCAAATTCACCTTTAAGCTCACGAAAAACATTTTTATCCGCAGATAGTTTCGATTTTAAAAAATTTTTACTTGCTTTATTTTTACGATTACGCAAATTTATTAAACTTCTGTTAAACCATGGAGGATAGTTATTATTTTTATTAACAACGATAGGAACAAATTTTTCAATACCCTCATATAAAATGTTATAAAAAGAACCAACTTTTCCATCTAAATCAGAGTGCGCAAAAAGTATATCCCAGTCAATTTTAGCCAAAAACAGATTCAATTGAATTTTGTCACATTTTTTAAAATTAAACACACACAAATCATCATTTTTCTTATTATAAGCCTGAAAACATTCAACTTTCAATTGAATTTCATAAGATTTATGATTAAGATCATTACGAACAAACGGAGTTAATGATTATAAGACAATACACAAGTTAACATCATTTGTAAAAACCAAATCTAAAAATCTATCATAAAAGTTACTTATACTATTAATTTGAACCAAATCACAAGCTAAAATAGAGTCAATACAATGAGACTCGATAGTAGTTTTAACGTTAACGGGCAGCAAACTTCCATTTTCAGCTACATCATCTTTTATCCATCTTACATGCGATAGATTAAAATCACCAAGCAATAAAACATTATCATTAAAATTACATTTTGATGTAATCTCGGTGATGCAATTACAATAGAGAACATATTTTTCAAACGGAAGCGATGGAGGAATATAAATTCCAAATACAAATATTAATTTCGAATTGAAATTCAATTTAACACATACAAGTTCAATGTTGTAATTACTAGTATCCACTAATTCACTGCTAATTGATTTATGTACAGCAATTAATACGCCACCTCCTGATGATTTATTACTATTGAATGAGTTTCTATCACAACGGTATACTATATAATCAGATGAGAAGAATTCCGCACTAATTACAGATGGGTGAAACCAAGTTTCCAGTAAAACATACGCCGACAAACAAGTCGATAACAAAAATCTTTGAAATTCACTGGCTTTTGATGACATTCCATTAACATTTTGAAAATAAATAGTTAAATTTTGTACAATTGGAACAGTTGGCATTATCTGTTTTTTATACTGGTTAGAGGCAATCTTGGAAAATTTACATGACTTCTAGCTCTTATTTCAAATTCCTTTACCAAAACACCTGGTGGCCACAGTGATAAATCAGTCAGTCTTGTAAAGTCTTCATTTTTTAAACCCAACTTGAAAGAAGAGTAAGATGGTGACGAATCTTGTTGCGAACGCGACTTTATATTAAGAACTTTTACATCAACAACCTTTAATTTATCGAGATGTACAAATGAGAAATCAGCTGTATCTAAGCGGGAAGAAACAACCTGCGGAAGTCTTAGCATTGGCCCTGCAAATGGAAGCTGGAAAAAGAGCGCTTGGCTCAGGTAGAGTAAGTAAGATGGAAGTTGCTGAAGAGCCACTAAAAGCAGTGCGTGATGAAGTAATCATGCGTGTCAAAAGTTTGGAAGATAAGCCTGAACGAAATCAACGAAGAAGATCTAGCAGAGTAAGATGCCGGAATTGTGGGCAGTTAGGGCACATCAGACGGGAATGCAAAACACGAGTAGCAGCAAAAGAAGGAGTAGTTCCAGTCCAGTTGAAGAACCTCTCAAACAAGCAAGTGGTGCAGTGGCGCCGAGCAATGGTGTCGGCGATGGTGTCGGCGATGCGATAGTGTCGGCGAGCAATGGTGTCGGCGATGCGATACTTGTGCAGCGAGCAAAGGACCAAAAACTAGAACTCGAGGCTCTCCGAGATGCAACAGTACAATGTGGGCGCCCCAATGGAGAGAATTGCTATAGACATCGCGGGGCCATTTCCGGAAACTACAAAAGGTAACAAATACATCATGGTGGTGGTCATTGATTACTTTACAAAATGGTAGTGGAGATGCAACAGTACAATGTGGGCGCCCCAATGGAGAGAATTGCTATAGACATCGCGGGGCCATTTCCGAAAACTACAAAAGGTAACAAATACATCATGGTGGTCATTGATTACTTTACAAAATGGCCGAAAGCTTATGCAATCCCAAACCAGGAAGCAGTTACGGTCGCTGAAACATTAGTCAATGAATGGATGTGCAGATATAGATTAAGATATCGCAGATATGGATTTGGATATCGCAGTGCACGATACGACATGTACCCAGGCTCAAGTACCACCGATTATTCCTTATACTTGCGAATATTTATAAACACTTTTAGATGGACGAAGTTTATTACAATATATATAGTATATATATATATATATATATATATATATATATATATATATATATATATATATATATATATATATATATATATATATATATATATATATATATATATATATATATATATATATATATATATATATATATATATATATATATATATATATATATATATAAATATATATATATATATATATATATATATATATATATATATATATATATATATATATATATATATATATATATATATATATATATATATATATATATATATATATATATATATATATATTAGGGTGTCCCAGAAAAATTAAAATTGTTTTTTTTTAACGCATACCCTTTAATTTTTTTTCTTTTATGTCAAAACAACTGTAAAAAAAATTTCATGCAATTTAAATAACAGTAACCCGTGCCGACTTGGACCTAAACATCCTTAATACTTGATTGTGTACTTTAGCGCGCATACATGTTTTGATGTGCTTATAATTTCTAAATATCTTGTCGGTTATACGAATTTTTCTTGAAAAATAAATATGTCCGTCGAACTAGGTAGTTCTAAACAAAAAATATACATGAAAGGTAACCCAAAACTTCCTTCAAATGGGCAAGCTCTCGTATAGTATTGTTGTATAATATATTGTTTTTTAATATAATACATTTCATACGAAAACAAAGAACAATTGTTGTGCCAAAACTGAATAATTCTATAGACACGCTTGGAATGTTATTTTAGACTGAAAACTCAAGACAAAGTGCAAATTCTCTGCTGTGATACTATAACTGCTTCGCATACACATCGTATGTGTGCGCGTTGAAAAAAAATCAATATAGAAAAACTTATTTTCGCTTGCAACCATCACATGTACGAGCTGGTGTTAAAAAGTCTTTTTGAAGTGAAAATAAAACAAGTGCCTATAATAAGCCCGGACATTCCACTTTTTCAAAAAATTAGAGATCATTGGCAAAAAGTTGATCATCATAAAATAGAATGCTATAGAGAAAAGGTGGAATGGTGCCTGTTTCCAAAATTGATAAATTGAAAGTAGATTAAATAATAATAGAAATAATAATTAAAAAGGAGATATCAATGCTTAGAGCATTTCAGCTGTATCGTTCAGGTACAGCTGAAAGAGCGGTCTTATTAATGCAGGACGTTCATTGTTTAATTACAATTGATGCAATATTCGTTATGTTGCGTACAAAAGCACAAGATGTTATATCCGGACTGTAAACAGCAAACACTGAAAAGAAAATATGCTTAATAATAGTTGTTGTAATTAAAAATAATATTAAAATATGGAGGGACTGAAATCTCAAGCCCTGAGATATCAAGACTTCGGTCTGGATTAAGGATTTTGATATAGTTTTCGGCAAAAAACTTTTATGAGGACATTGCTTTTAGTTTTGGGCAGCGATGTATATCAAACATAAAACTCTTTGTTAAAGTATAAATATTTTTTTATTTCTGTTTAGAAATTTATTACAAAACTAACACGAAATATTAATAAGTGCCGGAAAATTATAACAGATCATAAATTAATATAACTTAGTGAAAAGATGAAACACCCAGCAAACTACTCAAAAACCTCTCCATTTAGCGTTTCAAGAAAATATTACAAAACCAAATATTCATGGTTCTTTCAAAATTCAAAAAATATTCTAAAAATTAAAATAAAATAAAAAATTTAAATTTTTTTTTAAAGTTCTAAAAACAATCCAAAAATTATTACAAAATCAAAAATTTAAACTTTTTTCAAAATTCAAAAATTTTTAAAATATTCCAAAAATTATAACAAAATCAAAAATTTCCATGTCCAATTTCATGTTCGATAACATTTCATGTCAAACAAATAATTAATTTCATATTGTTCCAAAAAATTAAGTAAAATGAAAATCATTCTTTTGACACACTTGACAACATTTTTTTGACAAACTTATAACGCAATAATCTAGATTTTGATTTCACATACCAATACCGACCATCAAAATTTCTCCAAATTCAATGTTCCTATTCGCAATCACTTAAAATGAACGTTTTTAAGCAAAATATAGGCATATTTCCTTGTTTTGACATACTTGACGGTTTTTTTTTGACACACTTCCCGTACAGTTATCGAACACATCGTCATTTTGGCTGTTACAATTGAGTAATCCTATTTTTAGAAACAAAAATTTTTGAGTTCCCTTCCAGCGGTTTTCTAGATTTCGTCGGTTGTGACGGCAGACAGACATACAGTTTTTTTTAGAATCAGTAAGTCCTAAAACGTCGATAAATGGGGTGAGAATTTCATTTTTGGATCGAGAATGTAATACTTAGGACTTTCAGACCGAAGTAATATCTTTTTCTAATTCATTGGCGTTTTATTTAATGAGAGTAAAATAATTTCTCAAATAATTGCACAGTAATCGCCGTAAAAGCTTGTATGTTAAAGTTCAACTTCAAGTCGGCACGGGTTATCGTCATCCAATCGCAGTAAAACTTTTAATTTAAGTTTTTAAGGTTAATTGGAAAAAATTTAGCGGGTATGCGTATAAAATTTTGCAAAAAAATTTTTTTGCTCAATGTCTTGGGACACCCTAATATATATATATATATATATATATATATATATATATATATATATATATATGTATATATATATATATATATACATATATATATATATATATATATATATATATATATATATATATATATATATATATATACATATATATTATTTAGCGGCACGTGTTCTTTTGACTTACAAAAAAAAAAATAATGCCGTTGTGGTTTTTTGACCACAAAGAATTTTTCTAGGGGGCGTCTCGCAAAATTTAGTTTTTAACGACCAGTCTAATATATATATATATATATATATATATATATATATATATATATATATATATATATATATATATATATATATATATATATATATATATATATATATATATATATATATATATATATATATATATATATATATATATATATATATATATATATATATATATATATATATATATATATATATATATATATATATATATATATAAATTTTTTTTTTTGTTTTTCCGTCTCCGCTTATCATTCATAGTCGTTTGGCACCAAAATTTTTCCGAAATTCCGAGATGAAGCCCATTGCATTAGGTAGATTTTTATATGAAATCTACCTAAAACGCAAGCATAATTTTTGCGGTACAATTTTAAAATATTTGCTGCATCAAAAGTGTGTCAATATGTATATCGTAGGATAGGTCTTGAGTAGTAGATGTGCCGAAAAATATTTGTTTTTGAATTTTGACAATTTTTTCAGGAAAAATGGCAAAAAAGTGATAATTGTGTTTTTTGAGTTTTTTGTTCGGTTATTTTGTTTTTTTCTAAAAGTTATTTGTTTCACAATTCAAAATCTATATCTTTCTATATATATATATATACGCAAGCATAATTTTTGCGGTACAATTTTAAAATAATTGCTCCATCAAACGTGTGGCAATATGTATATTGTAGGAAAGGTCTTGAGTAGTGTGTCGAAAAAACTTTTTCTTGAATTTGGACGATTTTTTCAGTAAAAATGGCAAACATTTGATCCTTCACATCCACTTTCCAAAAAACCTTGTAACCAATCAGAAAACAATACAAACAATACAAATTTTCAAACAGAACGACCTAATTTAAATACAAATATTATATCAAAATCAGACTCCAATATAAACTACGAAGGCCCGATAGCACCATCCAACTTAAACTTTTAAAAAATACTAAACTAAATTAAAATCTTAGACGACAGGGATAAAGCAAAGATCAACAATATTTTACACAAATTAGTATTAGGTGATAAAAAACCTACACAGTTGGTAGCTGAATTCCGAATCAACAGTGCTGATACGAACGATGGCATTATCAAACAACTTTGGATGGCACGTCTTCCTGAAAGCATCCAACTTGTTTTATCGTCTTTGTAATGAAAAGCTTTCTCATTGGCGAACCAATGAGAATGGCATAGCAGGATGCGTACCTAGAGTAATTTTACACCTTGACGACTAAAGCTCAGTCCTCGTGGATTTGATGGAGTATTACCTGCTGCTTCAACACAAATGCAGAAATGTACGCAATTTACGAAGTCACAGAAATGGAAAAAAATACAAGTGGAAAATGGAGACTCTGGCGACCCCTTTTGCGAAAGACCTACGATCAGCGCGTCCAACCCACACAATCATTCCCAGACGTCCACACACTCACACTTCATACATGCTAACATTCACCCACACATTCAGACTGCGAAGCAAGACACTTAAGCGCTAAGACCCACAGCAAGTACCGAAAGGGATAGTAGCCAAAATTACGTTGTATGGCTGTCATCTGACCCATATGATACAGCTCGTAAACCACTGCCATTGCTGGTACACCGTGAATCAAATCTTAGAGCACTGGAGAACGTCACACGCTATATTGAAAGTCTTTATTGATTATTTCACCTTTTCTTTATCAATAACGTTTTTTTTTTAAATTTATAAAACCATAAGTAATTCCCAACAAAAAAAAAATATTTACAACTCAAAAAAAATTATAAGTTTATTTGTAAGTTAAACAAACATGTCCAAACCAGTTTATTTCAATACCTGTAGTTTACAGTTGGTTAACGTATTATATAATTAATAAACCCAAAACATGACAAGAATTTGGTTTTTCCCTTTTTTTTTTTTTTTGTAATACAGGTTAATTGAGAATGATTTTTGGATTTACTTAAAAATATAAATTCATAAATTTAGGTAATATAATAATAGAAAAGGTATTTGGATTACTAAGTACTACCACGGAGCAAAAATATTTTGATTAGAATCATTTTCCAATTCAGACTACATGCGTCTCGCTACACGCATCGCCAGTCCACACACACACACACACACACACACACACACACACACACACACACACACACACACACACACACACACACACACACACACACACACACACACACACACACACACACACACACACACACACACACACACACACACACACACACACACACACACACACACACACACACACACACACACACACACACACACACACACACACACACACACACACACACACACACACATACACACACACACAGGGCTGAGCTTCAGGCTACTGTGGGGGTCACAGGTGGCGGATAGTGAACGGCCTACATACTGATATGTTGTATGTAGGTGAGCTGCGAATACGCGAATAAGCAGTCCCCGACCAAGAGCGCAACAAAAATCCACGAGCGTCTGTCCCACAGTGGGCGGCTCACTGGTCTGTCTTCATGTTAGAAGCGGCTGGTTATTTCCACCTGGCAGTAGGTATAAAATGCTAAGAGAAGAAAAACTCCGAAAATAAAACAACATGGAGGGTGATTTAGGATCAAGACTTACGGTGCAGGGATTAGGTACCCCAGTGCCGGCGACTGCAGTGAGTGAGCAAGCAGGCTCCCAGTCGTCGATATCCAGCGACTGCAATGATACAGTGGTGGTAAACTTGGCCACTGTATCAGCTAGTACTACAAGTGACAAGAAGAATCCAGAGCAGGCATCTGCCAAGAGCAATAAGATGGTAAGGTCACCAACTAAAATGAGCGTTAGCTTGAGCGACAGTCCATGCACTCCCGCTGGATTGCAAGCCAATAACAATAAAATGGTGCCAAATATGCCTTCTGCACCATCTGCAACGAGAAGCGCACCCCAAAACGTTACCGAGCACCCGGATCTAGGTACAACGGAAAAAAAGAACGTCAGTGGATCACCATCAAATATCACGACGAAGGCAGTTATACCAAAACAATCAGCGACCAGCCAGGTAATACCAGTAGGAGGTACACAAAGTGTCTGCAGCAATGGCATAGACACCTTATTGATGGTTAGCTGTAAACTTAAACAGCTGCAAAAAGTTATGTCGAACACACGATCTATTAACCTTAAGTTTAGGAACCTGGTTAATGAAATTGAAGATTTGCACAAATCTGCTGTGAATGACCTCACTGTTGTCCAAAGCGTCAGGCCACAGGTGAACAAAGTGTGCCAAACTTCACCGACCTTGAAACCAAGCGTCGATGAAAAATCAAAAAGACGACGAAGTGGAAATGATGAGGACATGGCAGCACAACTGCCCTTGCCGAAAAAAAGTAAAACGGCTAGAAAGGTCTTAAAAGAACCAAGATCAAGATCCGAGCAGAGCGTGATCAAGCCAACAGAACAGCAGGCCGAGCCCCCGAACCAAAACGTGCTCCCTGTGGAAACATCCGAAACCGAGTGGCAACACGTGAGAAGACGTAAAAGGAGGAGAAAAAAACGCGTCCTGTTGAGCCTACGCGAAACGAACCACGCAAACCTACGAAAAGAGCACCACGGTCGGATGCTTTAATAATATCTAGGTCCGGTGAAAAAAGTTATGCGCAAATGCTCAAAGAAATGAAAGAGAACCCGGAACTAAAAGAGCTCGGGGATTGTGTCACCAAGATTAGGAAGACAGCTAAAGGCGAGCTGCTTCTTGAACTTAAAAAGGGCGAACACAATCAAAAGCTTAAAGAGCACGCAGAGCTAGCACTCAGAGACTCGGCGAGTGTTAGGTCGGTGTGCCAAGAAACTATTATAGAGTGTCGCGACTTAGACGAGATAACAACGAGAGAAGATATTTGCATTGCAATCCAGGCACAATTTCCTACAATTGGGTCTGTCCAAACAAATGCAATCAAATCGTTAAGGACATTACAAGACGGGACTCAGACGGCACTAATCAGCCTCCCTGAACGATCAGCGCATGCGCTCGTTGCGTCTGGACACATCCGAATAGGATGGGTAAGATGCAGACTGCGCGATCGAATCACTCCAACACGCTGTTTCAGATGCCTTGATTACAGTCATGTAGCAAGGCAATGTAAAAGTGATGTGGATCGAACGGGGATATGTTTTAGATGCGGAGGAACAGGACATAAATCAAAAGGATGCAAAGAGCCCCCAAAATGTGCTCTTTGCCTGCCGGGAACCACAGGGACTAATGGGCATTCTACAGGAGGCAGTAGATGTCCAGCCTACAAAAGAGCGCTAAAGCCGACTTCTGCCCGTCATGGTTAAGTGTATCCAGATAAATCTTAACCACTGCGAGGCGGCACAGGACCTACTGACACAAACCGTTAGAGATCAGAAAGTGGACGTGGCATTGATTTGCGAACAATATCGAACCCCTTTTGGCGATTCGAACTGGGTTGAAGACAGGACGAGCAAAGCTGCTATCTGGACCTGCAATGCTCTCCCTTTTGAACGCAGATCTAGTCGTCAGCATGAGAGTTTTGTCTATGCCAAAATCAAAGGTGTCCACTTCTACAGCTGCTACATTCCTCCTAGCACCCCACTGGACGAATTCGAAGAGACACTTGACCGACTAGTAACAGACGTCAGAGGTAAATCACCCATCGTAATTGCGGGTGATTTTAACGCTTGGGCCGTTGAATGGGGAAGTAAACGTACTAAACCTAGAGGTAGGGCATTACTTGAGGCATTTGCCAGACTTGATCTGGTACTGCTCAACCATGGTACCACAAAGACATATAATAAAGGAGAAGCAAGTTCAATTATCGATATCACTTTTGCAAGTGGGACACTCTCGAGAGGAGCACAATGGATGGTGTCTGATTTGTATACGCATAGTGATCATCGTGCTATTATATTTGAAACCCAACCCCCACAGTGGTTTGAAAGGCGCCAAGTCAAGCGGAAGGCGCAGCAAAATGGGTGGAAAATCAAAGAGTTGGACACGGAGATGTTGGACTACATGGTTGAATGCATGCCAATACCGGAGAGTGGTGCCAAGATAGGAGCAGAATTTATTGCGAGATATCTTAAAAGCACCTGTGATGCATCTATGCCGCGTAAAAGCAACGGTAATGGACGGTCCCCAGTCTTCTGGTGGACCGAAAACATTGCCCGTTTGAGAAAAGAGTGCCTCAAACGCCGGAGGAAATGTACACGAAGGAGAAATCATGAGCACTATGAGCAGTTCCAAAATGATTTTCGCGAAAAGCGGAAAGAATTGCGGAAAGCAATTGCTAATAGTAAGAGCAGATCATTCCAGTGTCTTATAGATGAAGTTCAGAATAACCCATGGGGAAGTGCGTACAAAATTGTGCTTACTAAACTCAAGGGTGTTCAATCAGCTGCACCAGTGTGCCCAGATATAATGGCTGAAATTGTGTCCGGCCTTTTTCACACCACGTTGACTTCTCCCTACCTCGTGAGCTGCAAATTGACGAAAATTCAATTTCGGCTGTCACCACCGAAGAGGTCCTAAACGCGTTGCTCAGATTATCCGTTAATAGCACGCCCGGTCTAGACGGCATCCCAAATATCGTCTTAAAAACAACGGTAAAGAAGAAGCCGAATGTATTCGAAAATATCTACACCGCGTGCCTAAAAGAAGGGATATTTCCTGAGGAATGGAAGCGCCAACGCCTTGTGCTTATACCGAAAGGTGACAAGCCACCAGAAGAACCCTCGTCCTACCGCCCACTGTGCATGCTGGACACAACTGGAAAGATCTTTGAGAGAATTATTGGTACTCGACTTGAGCAACATACTGAAGGCGAGTGGGGCCTTTCTGACCGGCAGTTTGGTTTCAGAAAGAAGCGCTCTACCGTTGATGCAATATCTGCAGTATGTGAGATAGCGCATAAAGCTTTGAGTGGTAAAAGATGGCTAGAAGGTGGTAAACAGTATTGTGCTGTTGTCACTCTGGATGTTAAAAACGCCTTTAACTCTGCCAACTGGAACCAAATCATGAGAGCCCTAGACGAACTGCATGTACCTGACTACCTGCTACGTATAATAGCCAGCTACTTCACGGGAGGAACTCTGGTCTATGATACCGAAACAGGTCCTACGAAGTACAATATAACAGGAGGAGTACCCCAAGGATCGGTCCTTGGACCCCTGCTGTGGAACATCATGTACGATGGTGTTCTCAGAGTACGTGTGCCGGCACAAACAACGATTATCGGCTATGCAGACGACATTGCCATAGTTGTCGTAGCCAAAAACCTTACGGACATTACGAGCAACTGTAACCAGACCATAACCAGCGTTAGAGCATGGCTGAACAGCAAAGGACTAGAGTTGGCCGATCACAAAACGGAAGCCGTACTAATGAGTAGCAGAAAAGTGGTGGAAAGTATCGATATCCAGGTTGGTGGACAGATCATAAAATCTGGCCAGCACCTGAAGTATCTTGGAGTCGTTCTAGACCACAGACTCAACTTTAGAGACCACTTGATGTACGCTGGTGGCAAAGCCAAACGAGTGGGGGCTGCTCTTGCAAGGCTAATGCCAAACATTGGCGGCCCTAGATAACCGATCAGACAGCTTCTCGGTAGCGTTACCACATCAATATTGATGTATGCGGCACCCATATGGGCCTCAGCGGTGGAAACGCCATCTTATGTTAGACCTATCAAAACGGCCTACAGACTGACATCGTTGCGCATTTGCTGTGCTTTTCGCACGGTGTCTGACGAGGCTGTAAATGTTATTGCGAGTAGGATGCCGATTGATATTGCAGCATAAGAGGTATCGGCTCTGCGTATAGCAACACGAAATGATAGGGACCGACGAACACGTGAAGACTTCAACATGGACAGTCATATAGAATGGCAAGCGAAATGGGAAGCTTCCACCAACGGACGATGGACCTTTGTGATGATCCCTGACATAAAAACATGGACATTAAGAAAACACGGTGATGTCAACCATCATTTGACGCAAATGATCTCAGGCCATGGATGTTTCCGTGAGTACTTATACAAGTATAAGCACGTAACGGATCCATACTGTCTCTACTGTGAGGGTAAGGCCGAGAACGCTAAGCACGTGCTAATCGAATGCGGAAGGTTTGCACATTCGAGAAGACTTATTGAGCAGCATATGGGAGAGTCAATCACTCCGCATAGCCTCATGCAATTTATGCTGAGCTCAAAAGACAACTGGGACATAGCGAATGAGATCATCACAAGTATGATGAAACGACTGAGACAAGACGAACGAAGAGCAGCCATGCTCAACACTACACAGCGAAACCACGACAACACATAATAATCGAGAGAGTACTATACTCAACCCCTGCCCTGCGAAGGAATGCCTTAACTGGTGGTACCGCAGGGATACAACAGGACTACAAGAGCAAGGGAGATGTTTTTACCCGGTAAGAACCCGCGGTCGCCTGGAAAGTCGGGTTCCAGGTGGATTTTTGAAACGTTTCATCTTCCTACGAAAACAAAAAATAAAAAAAAAAAACACACACACACACAGCGACAAGCAAGCCCCCATTCAATCACTGGTACACCCTTTCACACACATTCACACCTCTATGTTAGAAAAAAGTAATTAAAATAAACCAAGTTCACTTACCCCATGATCAATCCTCCAGGCTTCCAAGTCTTAGCCCTCCATCAGCAGTGACTATCCCAGCAGGTAAAGCCTCTTCCGTAAAACTGCATAAAGTTTATATCAATGCTGCGATGACACACGGCAGTAATAGCAAAAATTTGATTTCAAGGTTGTGACGAAATGCGGTAGCAATAGCAAAAACTTTATCTGAATGTTGCGTTGAAAGGCGGTAGCAGCAGCCAAAATTTGATGTAAATGTTGCGTAGAGATACGGTAGGAACAGCAACAATTTTAATTAAATGTTACGTTGAAATAGGTATAATATACGGTAGCAATAACAACAGAAATTTGATACCAATGTTGCGTTGAATTATGTTTAAAACACAGTAGTAACAGCAAAAATTTGATACAAATGATGCGTTGAAATATGTTAATACAGTAGTAACAGCAAAAATCTTACACCAATGTTGCGTTGAAATATGTATCAATAGCAAAACATGGATATCAATGTTGCGTTGCAATATGGGTAACTGTTTAATTTATAACTTGGTTCATAGACATCTACAACTGGTTGATACTTTGTACCACTTTGGTAAGTAAGCGTAATTGGTTAGGTTTTAAACTTATAGTACCTTGAAACTAAATAAAGAAAATCCACAATCGGTTGATAAATAAATTTGTTTATTATAATTGACTAACATGGAGTTTAAATATTAATTGGTAATTAAATTCTATGATTTTGTAGCTTATTATATCATGCTTTAGTTTATATTAATTTTTGATTACAGTAATTCAACTTCGAAAAAGTTTGATAAATAAATCCTCCTTTTTTGTTGTTTAAATGATTATTATTAGTCTACCAGTAAGTGAGGTATAATTGTACACTCATAATTGAGTGGAAATTTGAAATTGTACTATGAACAGCACAAACACATATGGCAAAATTTTTTCCTTTTATTTTCTCTTAATTATATTTATTTCGATAGGAACTATCCGTACTGACTAATATCTGAATCAACCAACAAGAACCGTGCCTCGATCCATTTAGACGTACGAGTCTCGAATATACTTTTATACGGATTAGCTTCACAACACTTAGAGCATACCGAACATAGAATTAATCACAGCTCAAAACGCCTGACCTTACTTCTGTTCATTCGTTTCTATTTTTGTTCCAAAACTTCACTAAATTAAAGTAATTTTAACATTGAAATCGTGCCTTCAAAAATAAATTATTTAAATACATAGTTACGGAAAGTCATTACAAAAAAAAACAACTGACAACTCATCACAATATCACAGCAGGGAGGCAGACCTCTTCAAGGTCAACTCTACGGTACAAACACACATGCAATTTTTTTTTATATTTCTACTTTGAATTTCAGTAATTTGAGTTACGTATAAAAAATGCACTAAGTAAATTTATAAAACACTGAATTGATTTATCCTAAAGTAATAACAGGTATTTAAACAACAAACCATTCGCTGGAAATCCATAGGTTACCAATCCAAAAGAAAATTTACTTCGCAAAACTCGTCAGGCGGTCACCTCCATCTTTCAATCTGTCAGACACACAACAAAAAACTCAAAATAATATCCAATAAGAATTATCGGCTAAGAGAGCGAGATCGTATATTCAGCTCTTTTTATAGCATTATCAATATCGAAAAAATTCGAAAAAAGTGTTTCTGAGGAAAGGAAATTTATATTATGCTAATAAATGTTAGGACCTTTTTCCGTTAAAACAAAACTGTTCGTTATTTTGTCATACACAAAATCGTAAGATAATTTAACGAAATAAGTCATTTCCAACACATATGTAAGAAATATTTAAAAGGAATTAAACGTAAGTGTAACCGATCTTACGATGTCTATGTATTACGAAACAACAACTTACTACAGTATTACAGCAAAATGTAACTCTATAACGGATATCTTTCCTTTATTGATAAAAAAAATAATATCCCTATAAGAAATCGAATACATAACCAATTGTAGGATAATAATTTTTAGCTATTGCGACGATTGGACCAATATGCACAGCCGTTTGAGGTTCAAAAATTTTGTTGAGCAAGTACGGTTGGTGTCCGGAGAATTCAAATTTTAGTAGTATGGTAAGGTAATGCGGGTGAAAACACAATGTGAGTCAATAATAGGGGATTGTAAAGGAAATACTATGGTTAATTGTTTCATGCGAAGAACCAATTTATGTAACGGAAACTATATAAAAATATGTCTATAGATCGTGGATGGATGAGAAACTATTATGAACTACGTATGGTAAGCAAAATGGTGAATTATGAGGAAACAGACATTGAATAAATCGGGAACCCTACCGCTCTACATTATCATACTCCAGTCTACATAACAGGGCAAGTGATTTTTGGTAACGCCCGGTCCAAAAAGAAGTTGAAAAGACATAGACTGGTTCCGAATTTTGTTAATCCCAATTACTACTAGACATCCCCAACGTCGAAAACAATTTTTACTATAATATATCCATAATTCCACCATTTGAGAAAAAAAATGACCAATATTGAATTGAAACAGTTCAATCGCACACCTGTAAAAAACGCTTATAAAGAATTATCGAGCATACGGAATGCAATCTTTATCACCGGAAGAACAAAATAAATTTGCACATGTCTTTGAATCACTTAAACAAAAATTCGAGTAAGTGCTGTAGATCAAATGGTGGCTCAGAGGATTTATGTTCGTCAGTTCGATATATTAATCCCGTCATTTCCAATAGTTCACGACTACGACCATGCATACAGAAATGAATTGAAAACGAATAAGACCAAAAACACATCAGCCATCCACAAATATGTAAAAAAAAATCTTGAGAGGTAGAGAGAAAAACAGTATACTAATCTATTGCAAGCGATGGACAAACAAAACTTTCCAGACCCAATTCCGGGCAGATCTGGGGGTTCCCGGACTCGAGAGTCACTGAAAAAAAAAACACAAAACTAAATTGAGAAAAACTCGAAACGCGAAGTAACATCTGTCATACTCCTTTCATAGGGTTCCAACTACGTCTACGTACCTATGTCCTACAGGCTCGAACCCGACACCTGAACTATTAAGAGTCTCATGCTTCTCCGACTACGCTAGCCGGGCTACACTGTTGTACGCATCCGATTTGGTGATTCTGAAGTTCGCTCAAATAGTTTCAAAACAACCAATTGAACTAAACTCACCACATTCAACCTCTGAATTTACCATTGCAACCATTCAGGAAAAGAAATTCTGAAATCGACCCCAAACGAAACATGAACTCCAAAGTTGGTATCCACTCGCTGAATTGTGATTTTGAAACGAAACCACCCTCATACTTTAAGGTCATTGATATCGCTAACCAGAAAGGGCTGTGAAACCTAATTTTAAACGAAATACGGTATCATACCGAAAAAGCAAGTTTACGATTTCAGGCTCGAATGTCCTTGGAATGATAAACACCTCTGTGTTTGGAAACCAGGTCCTCCAGTTCGTAGGCCGCGGTCCCTACTAACCTTATTACTCTGGCTTTAACAAGCTTCTGTGCAAGTTTAGCAGATAATTTCTTATCGCCATCACTCAATATAAAGTTTCTTCGGAACACCGTATCACCTGGTTTAAAGAAGGTAACCCGAGCTCGCAGATTATACCTTTCAGCACTTTTGACGAATGCTTCGGCAGTTAAATCAAGAATTCGAATTCGAATCTTGTTAAGATAATCAGGACGTATAATTGTTTCACCTGGTTCATGAAGGCAGTTCAGTCGTCGTAGCAAAGCATAAGAAGAACCGTGTGTCACCATAGGTATTCCAAACATTGCGAAATAGGGAGAGCATTTAAGAGTTTGGTGGAGAGAACAATGAAGTGCACAAGCGATCTCGCTCAAGTGCAGATTCCATTTAGCATGCTCCTCCTTTAAGTAGGCTCGAATACCCGATAAGACACTTCTATTCACTCGTTCGGAAGCGTTAGCTTGCGGTGAATATAACGCTAGTAATGTATGTTTCACTCCGTGCTTCGCCAAGAAATCTTCAAACAATTTAGATTTAAATTGAGTCCCATTATCGGACACAATTACTTCTGGACAACCAAATACATGAAAGACATTGGTAGCCAACAATTGACAAATTGGTTCAGCAGTTAGTTTCCGTAAAGGAAATAAAAATTGATATTTGGTTGCGTGATCTAATATCACCAGAATAGCAATATTCCTGGCCTTTGAACGAGGGTAAGGGCCAAGAATATCGATGTATAGTCGCTGACCAATTCGTTCAGTTTTCATAGGAGATACCATGGGAGCACGAAGTGGAACATTGGGTGATTTGATTTCTTTACAAGTTTTACAATTGCTTATGAACGTTTCAACCTGGGTATGCATCCGAGGCCAGTAGTAAAATCTACGGATATTATAAAGTGTTTTTGCTAAACCTCCATGAGATGAGGTAGGGGGACTGTGGGCCCTTGCAATACACTCGTCAGTGTATTCCTCAGGTAACCACAATCTCCAAACCTCACTTTCAGAAGGAATATCGTGATCCAGACAAGCCAATCGTTTATAAACCCGACCAGAAATTACTTTCAGATCAGGCAGTGTACCGTCTGCTTCGGTAACCAGATTTACCAACTCCAAATATCGAGAAGTGTTGAAGAAAGGTGAGTTAAGATCAATATCAGGCACTAGACATAGTTCAGAAATGATATCGACAGAGTCACGTCTCGATAGAGTGTCAGGAACAGTATTTTATTTTCCTTTTCGGTACTCAATATCAAAGACGTAACCCTGCAATTTCAAGCTCCAACGAGCCAATCGACCAGAAAGGTCTTTCTGTTGCATTAACCATTTTAATGAAGCATGGTCAGTTACAATCTTAAAGGCCTGACCCTCGACATACGCTCTAAATTTCTTTACTCCCAGTACGACGGCTAGACACTCTTTCTCACTAGTCGAGTAGTTGCGCTGCGCAGAATTAAGTTTTTTGGACATGTAAGCTATGGGATGTTCCATACCGTCCATGTCACACTGAAGCAGTACACAACCTATACCGTCATTACTAGCGTCGCACTGGAGAGTAAAGGGTTTAGTATAGTCAGGGTTTATTAGAACGGGTGCTGATACTAGAGCATTTGAGATTTATAAATGCTATTTCAGCTTCGGGTGTCCATACGAATTTATTAGAATTTTTCTTCAACAAATCTGATATTGGAAAGGACATAGCAGAGAAATCAGATATAAAACGGCCATAATAACCCGCCATACCTAGGAATCGTCGAATCTATTTGGACGTGTAGGAAATTCAGAAATTGCCTGAGTTTTATCAGGATCGATTTTTAGCTTACCACCTCCCACGACATATCCCAAATATTTTACATCCGGCAAGAGAAACTTACTTTTTTCCACATTTATCGTCAAGTTCGCACATCTGAGACACTGGGAGATATCTTCCAACAGTTTCAGATGGGCCCCAAAGGTATCTGTAACTATTAGAAGATCATCCAAGTATACTATAACCTTTCTATACGGCACAGCGCTAAATTTTTTATTAATGTGTGGGACGGGCCCTTGCCACATATGGTCTTCGAAAAACAGTTTAATTCATTTTCTTTTCAAAAAAATCACAACACACACAAAATAACACAACCCCTATTTAATACGAGAAATAAACACTGTACAAAAAGAAAACTATTAAATCACAAACACAAAAAAATTATTTAAAACGTTATAATTTATATATTTATTCTCATTATATTTTTATTTACTACAAATTTTCGCAAATTTATTTCAATTGAAATTTTTTTTTTTATAAACTTTAAGCAAAGGAAAAATTATTAATTTATTTATAAAAAAATATAAAAAAAATACTCATAATTTTATGTTGGTCCAAGTCCCAATGATCACAATAATATTCTTCTTCTAAATTTGTTTGTTGAAACCCAAGCTCTAAGCTGCAGCAAAACTTTTATATATTATTTTATTTTCTCCTTTATAGGTGTGCTGCTGTCCACCACCAAAACTGAATAGACTTTTATAATAATTTTAATTTCCATCCTGCCCAAATTATTCTATTCTCCAAAAAAAGTTATCTCCAATATACATATCTACATATATATATATATGGTCTGGTTGGTTGCCCTGCCTTATATCTTTTTGATTAAGGCATATGTTTTGTTCATCATAATTTTTGAATTTATCAACTTGCTTAAATATTTGATGAATGTATCCAGATCTTTCAACCAATGGTATTTGAGAGGCCCAAAATTCCTTAAAATTCTTCATGATAACTTGTATGTTTAATGTACAATTGGTTTCAGTTACGATTTTAGTTCAGTTCATTTATTTGTTTATAAATTTCCTTTATTTTGTAGTTAACTTAACATAATTTTCTTAACAATTAAACATAATAATCAATCTTCTTAAAGACTATTGTTTTAACTTTCCAAACATTTCAAATTTCTATAAAAAAGGAACAAACTGTTTATTTTATTTAGAATTTTTTTCTTCTTATTTTCTTTTTTAATTAAATTTAATAAATAAACGGAATTTTGATTTACATGAAAAATATGAGATAATATAAATTTTACTATGGTCAACAGAAAAAAATCGTTAATTTGTCAATGAAAAAAAAAGTTACATTTGATTTAAAAAAAGATCGATTGAACAATAAAGAGAATTTAATTGATAAAATATCAGATTGAAAAATGATTTGAAACAAACACAATTAACATATATTGAGCGGACTTGGCGAATGCCATTAACAAAATAATTCTTGTCGCGTTACATCACACCATTGCTGGGTTTTCGAGAGCATTTTGTTGCATAACACCAAACAAAATAATACCAAACTAAAAAGTTGCAACAAAATGCTCTCGAAAGTTCCAGAAATAATGTGGATACTTTCGAATACCGCTTCCTTAAATTTTCTATAGATACCAAACACATGCAAATAAATAAATGTACAATTTAAGAAATACTTACACTTGGCCATACCAATAAATTTTTTAGTGAACAACAATAAATTAACATGATTATAAATTAATAAATAAATAAATTAAATAAATTAACATGCTTATATAGAAAACACCAAACACTACATGACTATATCTACCATAAATACTATAATTATAAATATCAGGCAGGAAACATTTTTTTCTTCCTTGAAAGCCCATCTGAGAAAACCAAGATTATTTACTGGACATAACAGTGGCACTATATTATTGAAGAATGTGCAATTTGCGCTGTTATTTAAAAATGTTTCTAACCACAAGCCACCATGTTCCAAATATAATTTGAAAACTGGTGTTTTATGCTTAACATGCATGTTATACATGTTCTGTAGCATCCAAAAAAAACTTAATATTACATTCCCAAAAAAATAAACTAAATTGAACAAATGGACAATTTTAACTCTTTTTGTTTTTTTCAAAAAAATTTTTGACTTAAGTATTGCGACGAGCGCTCACCTTAAGAATTGCCCACTGAACAGCAACATATTCCAAAATAAGATTTGAAACAAGTTGCTCCCAGAAACTTAACCTATAATTTGTATACAAATACAAATACCAAAAACAAGTAGGATAACTAATTTATTTTCATGAGCGCGCTATGGGAAAACCAGACTATACTAGACCTATCATAGCGCCCTCACTTGAAAGCTATGCGACTAACGTAATGCTTTCAAGCAATACCCTACCGCATGCATGGAAACTAAATTCCCATAAACTTACAACTAATTTGCAAAAGCAAGACCCAAAACTTAAACTACAATAAATTAAATAAATACTACAAAATATTTTCTTATATTTTAAACATGCAAACATGCGACCAAAATATTCTAACACTAGCTTATCATTCATACACAATTTTGAAAATTCTAATTTACCCTAGTAACAGAGAATTAGTGAATTCATACAATAGTTCATCATGAAAATCATCATTACATATTCAATGAAACGTATATGAGCTTGTGATGTGAATTCACTTATTTACTTTTGTATATGCTCTTCTCTTCTAATGAATGTTTCAATGAAAACCATGCTGAACTTCATTATAAATATCAGTATTATGGAACTCATGAAGTTATTGATGAATATCAGTATTATGGAACTCATGAAGTTATTGATGAATATCAGTGTTATGGAACGCATGAAGTTATTGATGAATATCAGTATTATGGAACGCATGAAGTTATTGATGAATATCTATCGGAAACTCATGCATGATAAAACAGTGAGTTCATGAATGATCAATGAACTTCATCAGGGATTTCACTATCAACAAACCGACGAAATAATTAGTGAATTTTCATAAAAGATTCATCACTGATGAAATGATAGAGTTCATTTACAAATTTCAACAGGCTCTTCACTACTATAGAATAGTCGAACTCATTGACTACTTATTTATTATAATCGAAATCAATTATGGAGTCAGTGAAATCAATGTGAACGTAGAGCGTAAAACCCGTACAGAATATTTAGAATAAAAATAGTATAGAACACCGAATAAAATATAGAACAAATGAAAATTGTTGGATTTTAAAAGCCATTTTCATGTTTTAAACTAGAATTTTATTAATTATAAATTTTTTGAGGCATTAAAATTAATTTAATAAAGCATTAATATTTTTTAAGGAGATGGTTCTTCCTTCTTCCTCTATGATTTAGTCACGTCAGTTTTTTCCTGAAATTAAAAACTATTATAACAAAAAATTATTGTTCTGCAGCTTCTTCGATTTTCTGTACCGTTAATCACTGATTTGTATATTGTTTTTCAACACAATATTTCACTTTTAACCAAAAACTGACAAAAATCACAAAGTTGCACCTCTAAACGTAAAAACAAAACTAGAAAAAATTTGTTGACTATGTTTACAAGATATATCAAAAAGAATCATAAAATGCAATGAGAGTAAAGAGAGGGAGTAAAAAATGTTAGTTGCTGATAATTATCATGAAAGTAATTAAGAACTTCATCAAAATATTCATCGCAGGATCACTTATTTATTTCTTTTAAGAAATATAATGAAAATATCATCAATACTTCAATATTTTTTGCTTATCTGTGGTTGTTTAATATTTTTTTTTAAATTGTATTAGTAAACTGGTGAACAATTTTTACTAGGGTAGCTAACAAAAAAAAACGAAAAGTTATATATGCGACAGCACAAACACATTGCAACAAAACTAACCCTAGTAACAGAGAATTAGTGAATTCATACAATAGTTCATCATGAAAATCATCATTACCTATTCAATGAATCGTATATGAGCTTGTGATGTGAATTCACTTATTTACTTTTGTATATGCTCTTCTCTTCTAATGAATGTTTCAATGAAAACCATGCTGAACTTCATTATGAATATCAGTATTATGGAACTCATGAAGTTATTGATGAATATCAGTATTATAGAACTCATGAAGTTATTGATGAATATCAGTATTATGGAACGCATGAAGTTATTGATGAATATCTATCGGAAACTCATGAATGATAAAACAGTGAGTTCATGAATGATCAATGAACTTCATCAGGGATTTCACTACCAACAAACCGACGAAATAATTAGTGAATTTTCATAAAAGATTCATCTCACTGATGAAATGATAGACATTGATTACTTATTTATTATAATCGAAATCAATTATGGAGTTGAAATCAATGAAATCAATGTGAACATAGAGCGTAAAACCCGTACAGAATATTTAGAATAAAAATTGTATAGAACACAGAATAAAATATAGAACAAATGAAAATTGTGGTATTTTAAAAGCCATTTTCATGTTTAAAACTAGAATTTTACTAATTATAAATTTTTTGTGCATTAAAATTAATTTAATAAAGCATTAATATTTTTTAAGGAGACGGTTCTTCCTTCTTCCTCTATGATTTAGTCACGTCAGTTTTTTCCTGAAATTAAAAACTATTATAACAAAAAATTATTGTTCTGCAGCTTCTTCGATTTTCTGTACCGTTAATCACTGATTTGTATATTGTTTTTCAACACAATATTTCACTTTTAACCAAAAAGTGACAAAAATCACAAAGTTGCACCTCTAAACGTAAAAACAAAACTAGAAAAAATTTGTTGACTATGTTTACAAGATATATCAAAAAGAATCATAAAATGCAATGAGAGTAAAGAGGGGAGTAAAAAATGTTAGTTGCTGATAATTATCATGAAAGTAATTAAGAACTTCATCAAAATATTCATCGCAGGATCACTTATTTATTTCTTTTAAGAAATACAATGAAAATATCATCAATACTTCAATATTTTTTGCTTATCTGTAGTTGTGTAATATTTTTTTTTAAATTGTATTAGTAAACTGGTGAACAATTTCTACTAGGGAACCTAATTGATACAAGCACAAAACACATTAAAAGGGTATCATATTTAATAATTATGATTAACACAGAACACATTAAAACAATAAAAAAATTTTTAAATTTATCACATGTACCAGAAGATTTAAATAATATATGCATATTGAGCGAAGGTAATTAACATATGACATACAAATACTTATGCAAAACACAAGAATTGGAACAATAGAGCCAAAGTAATATTTATATATTTATTTTAGCAAGGATTTAAATATTCAATAATCAACACCCAAAATTTTTCTGCTTAGGTAAAATTTCGCATAAAAATGTGAAACCAATTTGAATGCCTAAATTATAAATTTTCCAATAAATTTTCAAACAATTATAAATGCTAAATAAATCGTCGAAATTAAAGAGATTTAACAAAATGTATATACCAATTAATATATATAATAATACCTTAATTTCCAGCAATTCCATGTAAACCATGACAACCGGTATTAGAAACGGGTCCTCATATTCTGTCCTCCTTGGTACATTTCTTGTAATTCTTGTATTTCAATTACTTCTCTAATTTTTCATCTTCTTTTCCACAAGTATATCACAATTTTGCACAAAACTTAAAATTAATAAACACAAATACAACACAAATGCTACCCTATAAACTTGTTAATAAACACTTTGTAATAACAACAATTCACTATACACCATAAATACAATTCACTAGTACATGTGCTGTGTACTTTATTCGAAATCATGCTTTTTCTAGAATGTTTTTTTAAAAAGAATAAATAACACTTACATGCAAACTGATTTTTTAACATAACTGTAACATTACAAAAAAACACTCACATGCAAATTATTTTTTTAACATAACTTTAAATATAAATTAACAAAAAAAAAATCACTGTAGCTTATACTAAATAATAACTGAACACTGAATCAACTTTACTGCAAAAAAAAACACAAAATTACTTGCACCTTAACCTAAAAAATATAAATTAATAATTAGTATAACGTGTACCCACAATTCACTGTTCGCATATAAACTTCACAAATAACATGCTTTACAAAAAAAGACCAATAAACAAGTATAACTGTACTAATAGTTTTCTTTACAACACCAAAAAAACATAAAAACTAAAGAAAATGAAAAGAACTGTTTTATCTGACAACTATTTTACCTGACCATACCTGACAAAGCTGGAGTTTTTTCTGGAGGTGTCCCCGCAATGGGATGCCAAATATATAAACCTATCTATACGGCACAGCGCTTAATTTTTTATTAATGTGTGGGACGGGCCCTTGCCACATATGGTCCTCGAAAAACAGTTCAATTCTTTTTCTTTTCAAAAAAATCACAACACACACAAAATAACACAACCCCTATTTAATACGAGAAATAAACACTGTACAAAAAGAAAACTATTAAATCACAAACACAAAAAAATTATTTAAAACGTTATAATTTATATATTTATTCTCATTATATTTTTATTTACTACAAATTTTCGCAAATTTATTTCAATTGAAATTTTTTTTTTTTATAAACTTTAAGCAAAGGAAAAATTATTAATTTATTTATAAAAAAAATATAAAAAAAATACTCATAATTTTATGTTGGTCCAAGTCCCAATGATCACAATAATATTCTTCTTCTAAATTTGTTTGTTGAAACCCAAGCTCTAAGCTGCAGCAAAACTTTTATATATTATTTTATTTTCTCCTTTATAGGTGTGCTGCTGTCCACCACCAAAACTGAATAGACTTTTATAATAATTTTAATTTCCATCCTGCCCAAATTATTCTATTCTCCAAAAAAAATTATCTCCAATATACATATCTACATATATATATATATATATATATATATATATATATATATATATATATATATATATATATATATATATATATATATATATATATATATATATATATATATATATATATATATATATATATATATATATATATATATATATATATATATATATATATATATATATATATATATATATATATATATATATATATGGTCTGGTTGGTTGCCCGCCCTGCCTTATATCTTTTTGATTAAGGCATATGTTTTGTTCATCATAATTTTTGAATTTATCAACTTGCTTAAATATTTGATGAATGTATCCAGATCTTTCAACCAATGGTATTTGAGAGGCCCAAAATTCCTTAAAATTCTTCATGATAACTTGTATGTTTAATGTACAATTGGTTTCAGTTACGATTTTAGTTCAGTTCATTTATTTGTTTATAAATTTCCTTTATTTTGTAGTTAACTTAACATAATTTTCTTAACAATTAAACATAATAATCAATCTTCTTAAAGACTATTGTTTTAACTTTCCAAACATTTCAAATTTCTATAAAAAAGGAACAAACTGTTTATTTTATTTAGAATTTTTTTCTTCTTATTTTCTTTTTTAATTAAATTTAATAAATAAACGGAATTTTGATTTACATGAAAAATATGAGATAATATAAATTTTACTATGGTCAACAGAAAAAAACCGTTAATTTGTCAATGAAAAAAAAGTTACATTTGATTTAAAAAAAGATCGATTGAACAATAAAGAGAATTTAATTGATAAAATATCAGATTGAAAAATGATTTGAAACAAACACAATTAACATATATTGAGCGGACTTGGCGAATGCCATTAACAAAATAATTCTTGTCGCGTTACAATACGAAGACGCACGACTTGAGATGTGGAGGAGTTACTTGGTCCATTAATTTAGTCATTGTCTGCGGCGCATTGCACATTCCGAAAGGCATTCTTACGAACTGATACAATGGCCGCCCTGGGACCGTAAAAGCAGTTTTCTCTCGTGAGTGTTTTTCTAGAGGTATCTGCCAAAAAGCGTCTTTCAGATCCAAACTGGAAATGAAATTACTTTGTGGCAGACGACTCAAAATTCCATCTATCTGTCGAAGGGGGTATGCATCCTTTTTAGTGACAGTGTTGACCTTTCTGCTGTCCAAACAAAGACGATTTTTCCCAGGTTTGCGAATTAAGACCACAGGATTCGACCAAGGACTGTTAGAGACCTCTATAATACCCAGAGATAACATTCTATCCAGTTCTTCTCCCATCAGTTTCTCAATGGCGGGCGAAATCGGATAGTGACGTTGCTTGATGGGAGCTGCAGTCCCCACATCAATCACATGTTCTATCAAATGTGTTCGACCCAGACCCATTTTCGAAAATGATGGTAGAAGTTGAATAGCGTTTTGTAAGCGTTCCTGGTTGTCCATAGACAAATCTGAAATTACTGACTCCGTAGTCGAAAATGTAGGGAAGTTAAATATTGGGTTAAACAAGCCAAAAGCATTAAAGAAATCTATACCTAAGTATAGATCTTGGGTTAGAGACGGGATAACGAACACATCCAGTGACCTGACTTGGTTCATAAACGAAATCTTTGTTTTTACAAATCCCAAGATCTTCTGTCTTTGGCCATCGGCAGTACGAACTACTGCAGATGAATAAGTCAGAAGGTCTGGAGTTTGCACGATTTCTTTGGCAAAATCACCACCAATTACAGTCAAGGATGCGCCACTATCCAACAGTCCAGTAAGCTGTTTACCCAATATTGACACTGTGGCATAAGATCTCGCATCGTTTGCCAATTTCACAATAGAGGAAATTGTTTTTTATTTAAACAAACGTCGTTGTTGCCAATAAATACGAGAACGGAGCGCAGAGCGCGTTGGAGGTTTCAAATATGATAATGAGTCTATAAAGATGTTTGAGCGTATTTTCAAGTATTCCTTCAATCGTTGTTGGAACGATTTGATTTTGGTCCATAATGGTGGTGGTTCAGTATGATCGGGTGTACGTTTCAATGATTTCACATTAGTATCATGAGTGGGTACCACATCATCAAAAGTCGTATTTATAATCGGTGTTTCAGGAGCGAAGGTATTAAAACTTTCAGCAGGCCCGTTATGGTTCGAATTAATGACAGGTGGTGTGTTCAAAGAGTTATCCAATGAATCGGAGGTTGAAGCTGAGTTCGACAATGCGTCATAAAGAAATGGGTTATTAGACGAAATAATTGTAGGATCTGGAGACAAACTATTTTTAGGCTCAGATGAGTCTAAGATGTGTCCTGGGAGCGAGAAAAGGTGTTGGGATTCTGGCCCCCCCTTCGGTTTCCCCGACAATTTTCACAATTAGGACACAATACATCGTCTTTTCCAAATCCCCAACAAAACAAACGTTGTGCTTCACGACAATCGTGCCACCGATGACCAGATCGTTTGCAGTTCCAACAAATAGTTGAACTGGTTATTCGTTTCATATTCGGGGCTGACTGTATTGCTGCAAGTTCATTAGATACAATTGGTAATGACTCGGTTGGCAATTCACTAATTTGAATTCGAGAAAATTCACTGTCTAAATCCACCTCAGACACAGGTCTAGAGGGTCTGATATTATAGTCGCGCGGTCTGGCTACTGATTCGGCCCATAATTTTTCTCTGTCACGACAGAGCTGGCGCAGATGTTCCAATCCATAAATGGTGACATATAGCAGCTCCTTGCGAATCTCCAAACGCAAGTTATTTCGGATCAGTGATAGCAATTCGGCATCTGACATCGGTATTCTTAGTTTATCCGCCAGTCGATATATGGATTGTAAAAATTCATCAAATAGTTCGGTGGGTCTCTGTTTCCTAGACCTCATCCGCTCCTTCACTTCTTCGTCCGTCTGCCGGTCCTGAAATTCTATTCGGAGCGCATGACACAAGTCATTCCAAATAAGCTGTCGGTTCTGGCGAAAATATCTCCAGAACCAATCAGCTGCCCGATCGGTGAACAACAGGTACAGACAACGGGTGACAATAGTGAAGTCACTGTTCAAACACATCTCCGTCAGCCGCTCTATTCTGAAGATGAACGCTTCAACATCTAGACCATCGGGTCTACCTGAGAACGTTACGTTCCAATTCCTAATTGTTATAGAGTGCTGTTCGAGATGTGTTCGCATTCTGGCAGGAACAGGAGAGGGGCGAACAGTTCAGCTCTTCTGCCGAGAGTTCTTCTGGTGCCAGTACTTCGGGTGCAGGAGGATGGTTTTGGACTATTGAGTCTCTTAATGCAGCCATTTCTAGATCCACCTGAGCATGTACGATCTTACGCGAAGCTCTTGCCACGGCAGCAGCTTCACCTTGCTCAAGACACCTCTGGGCCGGGTCACTTCTAATTATGTTGGTGTGACGGGGAGGAAGAGGTCCACTTGGTACCCGAGTCGTTGATAGTTGATTACCCGCGCTGAATCGCCGTTGTTGCAACTCGGCTGCGAGAGCTCGAGTGTATGGTCGTTGAGGTGGCGGCACGACAGTGTAATTATTTTTTTCTGTTCCTCGAGGCAACCGTTGTAGGTCAGCACGCTCGCAAGCGGCTCGACATATCGGGCAGGTATTATGCTGCAACAACCAATCGTTAAGGCAGATGTCATGGAACAGGTGGTTACACCGAGTAAGGATTTTAACGTCTGCCGGTACTATCTCATGCTGACAGACCGCACAGGAGCTGGATCTGTCTGAAACGTCAATCCTATCTATGGCCGACATTATGATTATTCAAAACACAAACCGCTGTGCAACACTTGACCAATCAAAAGCAAAAAGGTGGAGGGTAAAGAGCTAACTATTGCTGACGGTGAAATAATACGAAAAATTGATTATTCTTGGAAATACAAAAAAAATTTTATCACTGGTTGAGTTATAGAGACAATTGTTAGACTAGCTATTGCTGACGGTGAAATGTACAATAAAACTATTATTCGTGATCAAGCTGGTACTTGACCAAACAATCGAAAAGGTTGAGATACGAAAGAAAATAATTATACTAATGCTATTGTAGACGGTGGTATTTATAAACTGTTCAGAATCAATTACGGGGGAGACTGGGTTCCCGGGACGCAAAGGTCACTAAATACAAAAAAAAATGTGAGGAAGTTGAGAGAAAATCGGTAATCTATACTATGGAAAAGCGGTGGTAGAAATAAATCTTTCTGATTCAATTACTAAATCAATAATTAATCAGAAAGGTGGTGAGATGCGAGAAAACCAGTATACTATAATATTGCAGACGATGGGATTCGAAATAATGGTTGACTTTCAACAAACAACAAAAATTGATAAGGTGAAGCCTCTAGAGGAAATAATTATTCTAAGCTATGACAGAAGATGGCGTTATCACAAAAAAAATTTTCGGACTCAAAGTCACTCGAACTACGAGGAAATATAACCAAATTAGCGCGGCAAGCCTCCCGGTTCGGCAAGAAAGTAATATAAGATTGATATATATACAAAAATTATCCTAACATGCAATAATTTAGAACCTTAAATTAACATGCAGCTGAATACTGATTTGAATGTTTTACTAACACAAAAAAGACAGAAACAAAAAATTCACTACCCCAACTGAGAGGGAGATTTCTCACGGAATTCGATAGCACGGAATCCTCGAATTTAGGTAGGAAATTCCTTCTTTCCCCTTTTCTCTTTCTTTTAACCTATAGCAAACTTAAACTAAAATTTTTCTTTTTTGTTTTTTTTTTTTTTGTTTTGGTTACTTAATATACTTAGATTTACTTGGTGACGTCGATGTTATGATGTGGACATATTTCACTTTCATTTATTTGTTAATCCTCTTTAGTTGCCTGGTATTGATGACAAGCTATTAGTTTCCTTTTATATGAATTTTATCTTATTTATTTTCCTGTTGTATTTATTAATATATTTTTGGTTTTTGTATTGTCGTCGGACCTAAAATTTTGGAGAAGGAAAGCATTAGTATCTGGTAATACCAGCAGTTTTATTTATTTCTTAATTATTTTATTTATGTCTTTATTTATTTCTTTTCTTATTTATTATTTTAATTATTTATAAGTATTTATTTATTATTAATTTTATAAATTGTTCATTGACGGACGGAGGACGGACGGACCAACCATGGGGGGGGGGGGGGTGTTCATCACTCTTGGGTTGGAGATGGTGATCGCCGTTCTTTCATTACTAATTTATAGGTTTTGAATGTTTTTATATAAGGGACCAAAGAAAATTGAAAGAAACTACGTTAAAGGATGGGATTAGGTAAAGGAAAGGGAACTAGATGGGATGGGTAAGGATAGGTTAAGGTAGGGTGGGAAAGGAATAAGATGGGGTATGCGCTGATGGTGTCTCACCCAGTGGACGAGTGCTGATGGGATGGTCAGAAGATAAATCCTCTGAACCATCATTCAATCAATCAACACTCGCCAACTAGCCTAGCGAGAAGCTATGACCTGAGTTGATCCAGTCAACCACGGCATGAAGGCTGAGCGGACATCTTCCCTCAGTAGCTGATCGGGCTACTTTGGAAAATGCCCCCCAGTATCATCCATGGGGAACCGAACAACTCAGGCCATAGGAAGCCAATATTGCCAGGAGGGAATTCTAACGTTTAGACAATATTGACGCGGGCTGGACTCTGAGGACATCGCGAACCCGAAGCCTGACCAGGTGACCAGACTCGGACGAGAATTGGCGTATACACCAATACACGTCAGTCTAGGTCTGGCACCTGAGTCACCTTCGGCCTTCGTGACATCGCCAGAAACCCAGCCCTTAACTAGGGTCCGTGGGGTTGTAATGCCCATTGGGAATAATTCCTAAGAACTATTCCCACCCTTGCGTTATCAAAAAAAACAAAAGGAGAGTGGTAGCTGGAGGCGTGGGGACGCAAAACCCCATCGAAGGAAAGTCTGAGGACTCTCGGGCCTCCTTCGCTCCGGCGCGTGTGAAGCAGGGAGTTGCTTCCCGTCGCCAGAGCCTCTAACGCTGGGTGGAAAGAAAATGAAATTTAGAAGAAAAAGTTTTAACAAAAAAATTTTCCAAGTTTTTTTTAAATATGAAGGGACTCCTCCAGAGTCCTACATTGCTGTAGAAACCCTTAGAGAAGCCCCACGTTGGGCGCCAATTTGTAATGAAGAGCTTTCCCATTGGCGAACCAATGAGAATGGCATAGCAGGATGCGTACCTAGAGTAATTTTACGCCTTAACGACTAAAGCTCAGTCCTCGTGGATTTGATGGAGTATTACCTGCTGCTTCAACACAAATGCAGAAATGTACGCAATTTACGAAAAGTCACAGAAATGGAAAAAAAAAAAAGTGGAAAATGGAGACTCTGGCGACCCCTTTTGCGAAAGACCTACGATCAGCGCGTCCAACCCACACAATCATTCCCAGACGTCCACACACTCACACTTCATACATGCTAACATTCACCCACACATTCAGACTGCGAAGCAAGACAGTTAAGCGCTAAGACCCACAGCAAGTACCGAAAGGGGTAGTAGCCAAAATTACGTTGTATACATGTCATCTGACTCATATGATACAGCTCGTAAACCACCGCCATTGCTGGTACACCGTGAATCAAATCTTAGAGCACTGGAGAACGTCACACGCTATATTGAAAGTCTTTATTGATTATTTCCCCTTTTCTTTATCAATAACGGTTTTTTTTTTTAAATTTACAAAACCATAAGTAATTCCCAACAAAAAATATTTACAACTCAAAAAAAATTATAAGTTTATTTGTAAGTTAAACAAACATGTCCAAACCAGTTTATTTGAATACCTGTAGTTTACAGTTGGTTAACGTATTATATAATTAATAAACCCAAAACATGACAAGAATTTGGTTTTTCTTTTTTTTTTTTGTAATACAGGTTAATTGAGAATGATTTTTGGATTTACTTAAAAATATAAATTCATAAATTTAGGTAATATAATAATAGAAAAGGTATTTGGATTACTAAGTACTACCACGGAGCAAAAATATTTTGATTAGAATCATTTCCAATTCAGACTACATGCGTCTCGCTACACGCATCGCATCGCCAGTCCACACACACACACACACACACACACACACACACACACACACACACACACACACACACACACACACACACACACACACACACACACACACACACACACACACACACACACACATCGACAAGCAAGCCCCCATTCAATCACTGGTACACCCTTTCACACACATTCACACCTCTATGTTAGAAAAAAGTAATTAAAATAAACCAAGTTCACTTACCCCATGATCAATCCTCCAGGCTTCCAAGTCTTTAAGTCTTAGCCCTCCATCAGCAGTGACTATCCCAGCAGATAAAGCCTCTTCCGTAAAACTGCATAAAGTTTATATCAATGCTGCGATGACACACGACAGTAATAGCAAAAATTTGATTTCAAGGTTGTGACGAAATGCGGTAGCAATAGCAAAAACTTTATTTGAATGTTGCGTTGAAAGGCGGTAGCAGCAGCCAAAATTTGATGTAAATGTTGCGTAGAGATACGGTAGGAACAGCAATAATTTTAATTAAATGTTACGTTGAAATAGGTATAATATACGGTAGCAATAACAACAGAAATTTGATACCAATGTTGCGTTGAATTATGTTTAAAACACAGTAGTAACAGCAAAAATTTGATACAAATGATGCGTTGAAATATGTTGTAATTACAGTAGTAACAGCAAAAATCTTACACCAATGTTGCGTTGAAATATGTATCAATAGAAAAACTTGGATATCAATGTTGCGTTGCAATATGGGTAACTGTTTAATTTATAACTTGGTTCATAGGCATCTACAACTGGTTGATACTTTGTACCACTTTGGTAAGTAAGCGTAATTGGTAAGGTTTTAAACTTATAGTACCTTGAAACTAAATGAAAAAAATCAACAATCGGTTGATAAATAAATTTGTTTATTATAATTGACTAACATGGAGTTTAAATATTAATTGGTAATTAAGTTCTATGATTTTGTAGCTTATTATATCATGCTTTAGTTTATATTAATTTTTGATTACAGTAATTCAACTTCGAAAAAGTTTGATAAATAAATCCTCCTTTTTTGTTGTTTAAATGATTATTATATTAGTCTACCAGTAAGTGAGGTATAATTGTACACTCATAATTGAGTGGAAATTTGAAATTGTACTATGAACAGCACAAACACACATGGCAAAATTTTTTCCTTTTATTTTCTCTTAATTATATTTATTTCGATAGGAACTATCCGTACTGACTAATATCTGAATCAACCAACAAGAACCGTGCCTTGATCCATTTAGACGTACGAGTCTCGAATATACTTTTATACGAATTAGCTTCACAACACTTAGAGCATACCGAACATAGAATTAATCACAGCTCAAAACGCCTGACCTTACTTCTGTTCATTCATTTCTATTTTTGTTCCAAAACTTCACTAAATTAAAGTAATTTTAACATTGAAATCGTGCCTTCAAAAATAAATTATTTAGATACATAGTTACGGAAAGTCATTACAAAAAAAAACAACTGACAACTCATCACAATATCACAGCAGGGAGGCAGACCTCTTCAAGGTCAACTCTACGGTACAAACACACATGCAAATTTTTTTTGTATTTCTACTTTGAATTTCACTAATTTGAGTTATGTATAAAAAATGCACTAAGTAAATTTATAAAACACTGAATTGATTTATCCTAAAGTAATAACAGGTATTTGTAGTGCCAAAAATATTAACGTACACTACTATGTTAATTAAATGTAGTGCCAAATATTATAGCAACACTACTATATAACTAAAGGTAGTGCCAATTGCTGCTCTAACAATACTTTATGACTGTATGTAGTGTAATTATTCCTTTTACAGCACTTATATTTAAATCGTAGGATACCAAACAGACCACTTCTGTTAGTAGAAGGTAGTACACAACAATAATTTCTAAATAACTGAGCTGTAACACTTTATTCCATATATATATATACATACATTGATTATTATTAGTTGTTGTTCTGACTTATTGTTATTAATGAATAAATGTTCACTTGTTTTGATTCAATAATATTCACTTGATTCACTCAAAACTTAAATTGGAATTTCACTTAACTACTGATTCTGATGGTTTATTTGTTTATTTGTCTTAATGATTAATTTGTTGATTAAAAAGACTTATTTGACTGACTTTTGCTTTGTTTATGTAAAACTATTTGATTTTGTGTGACTGACTGAGTTTAAATTAATTAATTAATTGTTGATCGATTTGAATTTGCTCAAACGACCGTTTAATTGATTTTTTAGAATAGACTCACTTGATGGATCTTTTCGACTACCTTAACTCACTTGCTTGTTTTGTTTTTTAAAAACTGATTTTATTGATTTACTTTTAACAAACTGGTTTTAAGTGAATTGACTATAAAAGACTGACTTAGTTTAAATTTCTTAATTGCTAAAAACGACTGTTTGATTGATATTTTGTAAACGACTTCGGTAATTGTCTGAAACTGACTGTCTCAATGTTAATTGAAATATTGTTTTTATAACTAAAAAATGATTATTAATTATTATTGTAATCGATTTGACCCACTGAACTTTAGTTTTTGTTTTTCTTTCATTTAATTGTACTTAAGAATTACGTAATTTAATTTCGCGAATTTAACATTTCTTTTAATTTAATTTAAACAAAAACGATTTTGTAATTTTGAATAACCCAAATAGTGGAAAATTATTTACAAAAACTAAAGTTTTAGTCAGCGTTTGTATTTTGTTGGTCTATTTATTAGATTTATGTTAATTAATTTATTTGTTTGGTTATTGGGAAATATTATTAAAATTGATTTGTATTTTGGGAAAGAATGTTAGCAAAATGTTAGTTTGGGAGTTTTGGTGTTCTTGGGAAGTTGTTGTGGTAAAACACGTAATTTGTTTTACTACATTCCTGCCTCCCACGGAAAAAAATTTTGGGATTATCGTTGTAGGGAATTAAAAGAAAATTAGGTAGGGCAGTTTACGATGAGCACAAAATTTTGCCAAGTTATGTAATGTATTTAAAAAGAAGTGAGTATCGATTCTAAGTCTTATTTTGCTTACTGAGTACATAGCTAGATTTACTTTCGATTTTTTCATTCAGTTAGATAGTTGTAATTATACAACTAATCTAATCTTAAATTTATGAAAATAAAAATTACGAAAAAAAAAACTTGAAATAACAGAAAAGTTGTGAAAAATTATGTGTCTACACAAATATTTTGTGTTTTATTAATCTTATTTAATTTTCAAAATTAAGAAAAAATTTCAGTTTAGTTCAGTTTCAGTAAAATGATTTCTGTATGCTTACTGTTATAAGGTATAAAAATATAGTACAAATAAGATGATGACTGTTAAATTTTAGTTTTTTCTTATGTATCTAAACTTATTTCTAATTTATTAATTTTCGAAATTATAATTATAGTCTTTAAACCAGGTTTAAAGGTACAATTAAACTTATCCAGATATTATTTAATCTATTTAGTTTCAAAGTCAGAAAGAAAAATTTTTCTTTTTTATTTTTTTAAATTCAAAATCTTTTATAAAAAAAATTGCGTACGGTTTTTATTGAAAAAAAAAGATTGCCGACTTATTACTGTAATTTTATGAACTTGAAAAATATGAATACGTTAGTATTTAGTAAATAAAAAACATTATGTAGGAATATTGATGTAGGTCATTATTTCTTTTTGTTTTGGTTTTAGGATTATTTGTTTATTTCAATGACAGAAATTTGGGAACAAAAAAAAAGTTTTTAAAGAAATTGTTTTCTTTCCGCAATATGAGCCGTTTATGTTTAGTAGATCGTTTAAAATTAGCTTGAAATTAGCTTGAAATCTTAAGCATATGAAACTTAAATGTATTTCTCGTTCTTAAATTCTAGTTTATCGTCTTGTTTTTTTTTTAATCTATATTTTTATATTGTTTAAATCAACTCAACTGTTCGTTATAGAATGAGTTCAACGTTACTACTTATTTTAAATAAATTTTGCTCAATTGATAGCTACATAAAAATAACGTTGACCTTGAAAAATAAAATGCTTGTTATGAAATATAATAAGTATTCATAATTGTAGTAAATAAAATATTATGTAGTAAATTATTTGTTTTTGTTTGAATAAAAAAAATTACGTTGTTTTGATTCTCTCGCGTATCTTACCAACTACTGTCTTAATATAATATGTATATTTATGCTATAATGATTATTTATGCTTAATGATTTTAAAATTATTATTTCTATTGATTGTATTAATAGTGGAAATCGATTTGATAGTAAAATTATTGTTTTTCAATTATATCTTATTTTTCTTTTAAGCATTTGTATTACTACCTAAAATATAATGTATACTAAATAAAACAAATCGAAATTATTCAGATCAGCTATACTACTTAAAACAAACAAAAATGAATAAAAACATAAAAAAAAAGAATAATTGAAATTATAAATGAATCTAATTTTAACATGAATAAATAGAAAAAATGTGTGTGTACAGGCATGTTGCTAATTATAGTTTAATTTCTTGTTTATTCTGTTTTCGTTTACTTGTTTTCAGAATAGCCTAAAATTCGAACGGCCGGACAAGCTCTCCACACTTTGTCGTTTGTTTTCTGCAATTGGAAAAATGTAGAGATCTCCTTTTTCTTGTACGAGAGGAACATTTTGTTCTAATCCGTCTACCTGGTCTAGTTTGGTCTCTTTTGCTATGGTTGTTTCGTTGGGCGAAGCTTGGTTTCTGACTGTTTTCGCGACGAGAGGTATTGTCGTTTGGATTTGTCTGTCCTTATTACTCCTGTTCTTACGTTTGAGGATGAGCTTTAGTATGTATATTACTAGTATCACTCCTATAAAACTAACCGTTGTGTATGTAGCTATACCCTGTATTTGTATCTGGTCTTTTTGGTGATTATTAGTTCTGGCTTGTTCTGTTAGTATTAGTTTGTTCTCGAGGTCAGTCATTGTGTCATCAGCGTCATTCATTTCTTTGTTGTAACGTTCGTTATGTGTGATTGAAAAAGTGTTCCGCGTTGGGTTTGGGGTTATTGTGTACAGTGATGTAAAATTCCATATTTCCTGCCATTTAAGTGGCGGGTATACGGGATTTACTGGTTGTTTCATGTTCAGTTGCTCTCTGTGTTTTATTCTAATAGGGTATAGCTGGTTGTTAGCAAGCACGTCACAGTTTCGGTTGAATTTGATCGTACCTTGTCCGATGAGGCGTTCTGCCGTTGTATTGGCACATGTCACGAAAACGGTTTGTTCCGTTCTGAAAACGTATAAGATTGTATTATGATTTTGTAACTTCACGATTATATCGTTTAAGTTCTTAGTTCTTTTATAGGTACAGTGTGAAGCGTTTACGTCGGGGCTATGGTACAGTTGGGTAATGCAGTGTGTTCCAGCACCTATTATTTTAGGAAAAGTTTGTTCGCATAAGTTTATTGTTCTCTGTAGGTTTACCAGTAATTTTTTACAGCTCATCACGTCTCTGTCTTTTAGAAGCATGAATTCGGTACCGAGTGAATTGCTAGCTATATAGTCGGCTTGTAATTCCAATAGAGCAAAAGTGTCGTCCTGTAGTTTTATTGGTAGTGTATAAATTTTACTAAGACTGTAGATGGGCACTTCTGGGAGAGGTATATCAACCTTTATCAGTAGTCTATGGTTTACGTAAACGTACTCGATGTTAATGATCTGTTCTATATGTCCAATTTCTAAAAATTCGTCGTTAACATTTTTAGATTTTATTATATTTTGTACTAGTGTAGTCAGGTCAGTAGTTTTTAGTACTAAAGGATGTAGTTTGTTAGATCTGATGGACTGAAGTATGGAAAAGGCGTAATTTTGTTGCTCCTGGATTTTATTAACTTTCAAAAGAGCGTAGTTCAATATAGCATCCATTTCTATTTTTATTTCATTTTTCATTATATCTTGCCACATCGTGTTTTTGAACTCGTTCATTTTACGGCTTAGATTCTCAACTTTCGCTTGGAGTGCGTCCGTCTCATTTCGTAGATTGGTAGTTTCTAGTTTGAACAGATTGTAATTAGATTTTACAACGCTAATCTGGGTTTTTAGTAGTTCGAAGGTTGTGTTGTCGTCATTTTCCAAAAGGTCCAGCTTAGTATTTATGTTAGCCGCGTCTTCGTCGTCCATAGTACCGAAAAGCCAGTGAGATAGTCTACCTCCCATGTTAATCAGTCCGCGTTTTGTTCTCCTAAGATTATGTTCTAGCTCATATGATTTTGATTTGAGATCACCCAGATAGTCTTCTAGGTCTGTTTTAAGGTTGTTACAGTATGTTACTAGTCTCGTGTCGTTTAACTTTGGGCAAAGTGTTTCAATGAGCTTGTCGCAGGATTCGATGAATTCGAAAGAATCGCTAAAATTCCCTATATTTATTGGTATTACGACTTCCCATGTGTCCGTGTAGAATGATGTGTTACCGATGCCTTCAAACAGAATACCGTTTTGTTTGAGTTCGGTTATCTCGTAGTCTCTTCCTGTGGTAAGTTTCATCACCATTAACAATATCCAGAATTTCGTAGGGACCTAGTCGAAGAGCAGACAATTTGTTTTTCCGTGTAGGATTTATTAGTAGAACCTTGTCCCCAACTTGTATGTTAATCGGTCGAGTGTATTTATCGTAATATTTTTTTGTGTTCCTTTTGTATTTGGTAAGGTTTTCTCTGCCGAACTTATGTGCTACCTGTAGTTTATGTTTCAGTTCTAAGAAGTAGTCATCGACGTTGTATAGTGGTGTTGGAGGTTTTTGGAAAGTTGTGGGTAATTCAGCGGTGAACCCGAAAAGACATTCGCTTGGTGAAAGTCGAGAAGCAGTATGAGGAAAGTTATTGTGGACATGAGCAGCTTGCCTAAGCCACATGTCCCAGTTGTCTAGGTCATTGTTTATGAAGCACCTAAGGTATTCGGCTAGAGGTCTATGACTCCGTTCCAACACTCCATTCGCTTGTGGGTGATAGGCAGAGGTCTGTAATTTTTTAATGCGTAGGAATTTACATACTTTTTTGAACATTTCGCTCATAAAATTTGACCCTTGGTCTGTTATTAAGGTTTTGGGAATTCGGTACCGTGATATGATTTCGTCATAGAATACTCGAGCTACAGTTTGAGCTTCCTGATCTGGCATCGCGTAGCAGTCCATGTATCGTGTTAGGTCATCTTCGAAAGTTAAGATGTATTTGTTCCCTCGGTTTGTGGTCCTCAGGGGTCCAACTACGTCCATATATATTTTGTCAAATGGTTTTTCTGATATTTCTGGTAGTTTTAGTGGCATTTTCGTTAGCTTAGAGACTTTGTTTTTCTGGCAAACCGTGCAATTTTTAATAAACTCCGTTATGTCGTTAATCATTCTATTCCAGTAATAAGTTCTTCTAATCCTGCCATAGGTTTTTTTAATACCCTGATGTCCACCTAAAGGGGTATCGTGAAAATCCCGGAGAACACTTTGGATATCTTTTCTGTCTTTCAAATGTATAACGTCTTGGTCTACGTCATCGCTGTCGGTTTCTATGTCTTCGTTCTCGCTGTCATCGTCTTCTTCTATTACTATGTCTTGGTGGTTAACTAGGACATTTTTATCCTTGTTTGGTTCTGACGATAGTGTTTCTGTATTTTGCCGTGTCTCTGCTGCTACATCTGGTTCGTTTTCTTTGTCGCTCTGTTTTGCTTTACTCCTGGTAGTAATCAAGCATTTTTCCACGTTTGAGTGTGGAATTCGAGAAAGAGCGTCTGCGTTTGTGTTATAGCGGCCAGGTTTGTACAGCATTTTATACTTGTATTCTGATAATTTATTATGAAACCTAGCCATCCTTGTGGACGTTTGGGTTAGTTTTATTTCACCTAGGAGAGGTTTATGGTCGGTTACCACAGTGAATTCTCGTCCAAATAAATAACATCTAAAATTGTTCGTTGCCCATACGATTGCGAGGAGTTCTCGTTCGATGGTGGAGTAATTTCGTTCTGCTTTGTTAAGAGATCGGCTAGCATATGCTATTGGTTTATCTGATCCGATTTCTCCTTGCGACAGAACTGCTCCTAGGGCATGGCTACTTGCATCGGTTGTAAGTATAAACGACTGAGAAAAATTTGGGTAGGTTAGGAGGGGTGGTGAAACTAACGATTGTTTGAGGTAATTGAATGATTGTTCGCATTCCTGCGTCCATCGGAATTTAGAGTCTTTTTTTAATAGATCGTTGAGCGGTTTTGCTGTTTCAGCGAAATGTGGTATGAACTTTCTGTAGTAGTTGGCTAGTCCCAGAAACGATTGAATTTTTCTTGTCGTGTTTGGTGTAGGGAAGTTTTGTACAGCTACGGTTCGAGTTGGATCTGGTTGGACTCCTTCTTCATTGCACTTGTGACCGAGGTAAACGACCTCTTTTCTGAGCAGTTGGCATTTCTCAGGGTGAAATTTTAGCTGGTGTTGTCTGAGTCTTGAAAATACGTTTCTCAGCTTCCGGTTATGGTCATCTAATGTTCGGCCGTAGATGACAACTCGAGACCTTCCAGACCCGTCAGTACGTAGTTCATAATCCGTTGAAACGTTGAGGGTGCGTTGCATAACCCAAAAGGCATTCTTTTGAATTCATAATGACCAGTCTGTGTACTAAAAGCAGTTTTTGATCTATCGTCAGGGTGAACCAATACTTGATGGTACCCACTAGCCAGGTCTAGAGTGGAAAAATACCTTGACTGTCCTAGTTGGTCTAATATGTCTTCAATTCGGGGGATCGGGAATGTATCGCCGATTGTGCATTTATTCAATTTCCGAAAATCGACAACCAAACGCCATTTCTTTTCATTTTCGGGGCTCCGTTTTTCCACAAGGATTATCGGAGCATTAAAAGGAGACTTGGAATGTGTGATGATGTCGTCTGCCAACATGTCTTCTATTTGTCGTTTTATTTCTAATTTTTGAGACTCCGGGAGTCTGTACATTTTTTGTTTGATAGGACTTGTGTCTTTTAGTAAGGGTATTTCGTGCATTAAGACATTCGTGTGAGTTAGTTTGTCGCCTTTTAGGTAGAATATGTCTTCGTATTCCCTTATGATTTCTTCCAGGTCTTGTTTTTCTTCCGTCGTTGCGCTATTATCTAATCCAATTGATTCTATTATTCGCCCTAACCTACTCTCGTCCGTTGCTGTACAGTCGGTCTTTATTTCTGTTTCCGTATGCTCAGGAAAGTCGCTAAGTCTTCTGTAAGTATAGTTCGACAAAGTTTCGAATTCTGTCGTGAAATCGTTTAAGTGTATGTCTTTGTCATTTACGTTCATGACGCTTAGCATAATTTTGCTATTCTCCGGTTTAGATAGTGTATTTGCGATGAACACGCCAGGTCTAACTTCCTTGGCCATGGTAATTATCTCTTCATTCGGGATGTTCGAAGCGTCTATCTGTATTATTTTTTTTGATCTGGCCGGTATAATAGTGTCTTCTATAGTACGACTACGTATGTTCCCTGTTGTCCTAGTCTCTTCAGTGGGAGAGAGTTTTGAATTTTCCATTTCTGAATGCTCGAGTGAGATATTCTTCGTTTCTTTTGGCGTTATTGGATGGTGTACAATTGGTCGACTAATACTATGGGATTGTATGTTGGATGGTGATGCCATTGAAAACAAATTTGAGTTTAGGTTTTTTGACGTCTCTTCCAAACTCGCATCAGACTGATGGGATCTCGTAAAAATGTGTGATTCAGAATTTTGTGAACATGAGGGATTGTCCGCAGAACCATGTGGAAAATTTGGTGGTAGAATTGATGCAATATTTTTTGGTGTAGAACTTAAATAATTTAGGTCGTTAGGTTTACTATTTAAAGACTGGATACTTGTATACGTATCCATAACATAGAAATCATTTGACGAGGCCTTATTAGATGATCTCAAGTGTAATGGAGATGCAAATTCTTTTCGTGTGAATAATGATGCATGTTCTACGTCAGAGTTGTGTAATAAATTTAGATTTGTGCTTTTTAAATGGTTTGAAAATGCTGTCGGGGCTTCAGGGTTTATACTGGAGTCTAATTTCGATGAAACATCCCTAGTTGGATAGTGTCGTTCTACTTGAGGCTCTGTATTGTCTTTGTTTTCAGATCGATTACCAAGGCCGTTGGACGATAGGTGTGCAGAATATGAGAAATGGTGGTCCATCACATACGGTGGAATGTTTGATATGTTTCTGGAGTTAGTGACAGTTGTGTTATTAGAAACAGGCATAGCGTTATTTACGCCTAATGTTGTTGATACCTGCGGTTGTATATTCGTATCAGGGTGTATCTGGGGTTGAAACATCCCCTGATTGTTTAATACTGTAGAAAGTGTAGGAATAGTAGTCGTTGGACGTTGCGTAGTATTTGGAAGCTTTGTTTTGGGAATGTTTGAAACTGGTTTAGTAGCAGGAAATGATGAAAAGGATGATTTAACAGATGATAGAGGCAGTGGAGCAATTTGGTCTACGTTCTGGTTTTGTTGTTTTATATGGTTATTTAGTAATGTTAGTTGAGAAGGTATAGTAGTGTTTTTCATATTTTGTGAAGTAGTGCATGTCGTGGTTGAAGATGTGTAGTTTAATTGAGGAGAGTTTGTGTTGTGTTGAGTTGTGTTGAGTTGAGAAGAACTAGGCAGATTAGACTCCACAATTGAATTATTATCTGCATAATTTGTTGTTGCCAATGATAAATTTTTTGTGACCTGAGTAATTGCATCGAGATTAGAGGTATTTTGAGTATTGATTAAATAGCTGGTTTGATATTCATCAGTAAACTGTTGGTTAACATTGTTATAACTTGGTGCATTCGAATTAGTAGGATAGTTGTGATTTAGTTGAGACGATTGCTTGGGTTTGATGCAAGAAAACGAATGATGATAGTATGGATTAGAATTAACATATGCCATACCATAGGGTGTAGATATAGCATAACTTCCAGTCAGGTTTGAGGGATTGCTCGGTCCAGAAGTATCTATTACAGCATCAACACTACCATTTTCGGAAGGACGACATATAGTTTCCGTGTAATTAATGTCCCTTGCGTTTTGTTGTATTTTGCTATAGTCGGCATTTTGTTCATAGTTGGCGAACGGTACACAAATAAAATTTTCCTGGCCAATTAATACTTTTAAGCAATTAGATATACAGTTTATGTCGGTTTTGTCTGCTAGGAAATCTTGTCCCAGTATACCGTCCGTATTCAGATTTTGTACAGATTCTACTACGTGAAAGGTATGGGAAATATTGTTCAGGTTTGTGAAGTTTAATGAGGTTGTACCAAGTGTACGTTGTTCTACGCCGTTAATACCGCTAAACATTATATTTTTGTTTCCGTCAATGCTTTGGTTTTCAGTCAGGCTACTCTTTTTTATTATTGAAATTTCCGCTCCTGTATCGATAATTAATTGGAGAGTCGGTTTTTCTGTGCAGTTTGTAGATATTTCTATAATTGGAGAGCTAATTTTCGTTTCATTGGCTTCCTTTATCGTTGAAAAAATATAATTATTGTTTAAATATGACCTAGGCAAAATTGAGATGGTGGGGCTTAGACCCATGGTCGTTGGGTCAGCCCTAATTAGTTTCCCGGATTGTGTAAACTGTAGTTAACAGTAGTATCGGCTGGTGTCATTATACTTTCGGATCGTGCTGTCGTAGGAGGGGGTGAACGAGCTACCGCTCCCAGATCTTGCGAACGCGACATTGTTTCCACGTCGTTGAAATAATGATTCTGCATCGGATAGTTCATGTCGTTGTCTGTGGAGCTGTTTACGAATCGGATTGTCCGTCTGGCGGGGATGCCTGGTAATTCGTTTGAATTCCTGAAATTTAGTGTCGAATTTTGGTGAATATTTCTACTATTGGTACTGTTGTTTTGTTGGTTTGGTATTTGGTTTGACTGTTGGTACGAGTTTCTAGGGTAATTGTAGTTAGTGTTCCAGTTATCATAATTCCTGTCGTATGGTCTTGCTTGTGTTTGCTGATTACCTTTGTAGTTCGTGTTGTCAATAGTTCTGTTGGGTGTATTATCTTGAAACTGGTAATTTGGTCTTGAGTCAGTAGTGGGGTTTATATTTTGCCTATTGTAGTTTGAGGGTCTCCGGTTATTCGGGCAGCTTCGTGCAAAGTGACCTTTTTGGTAGCATTGGCTGCAGGTGGTTTGTCTTGACCTACATTCTTGAATGGAGTGGCCTAGTCGTTTGCAGTGTGTACATATTGTTGGTTGTTCGCGCTGTGAGTTTATATTCTGCGGCTGTGAGTTGTCCGTGTTGTTACCGATTTGTACCTTTTTCAGTGCGTCTGCTATTAAGTCTGTTATTAGGCTAACCGTTATCGCAGAGTCAGTGTTATTAGATGTGTGGTATAGTGAGGTTTCATTAGCGTGTGGTTTTCCTGCTGCTGTTTGTGATTTATCCTGGTCTTTTTCCCGATCAGTCGAGGTCCAGGAGCCGTTTCTCAGTCGGTCGTAATTTTCTAAACTTACTGCGAATTGAACCAGCTTATCCCAGTTAGTTTCTGTGCTGGGCGCAGTTTGCAAGTGGACAATAGGGTTGCTGATTCCGCGTTTGAAAGTCCGAATGGCCATGTGTTCGACTTCTTGCAGTAGAGCATCTTTCTTTATGTCACCGTAGTAACCTGTGAATGTGTCCTTGGCTGCTCTACATTGGTTACGGACTCTATCTGCAAAGTTCTTGATCGTTTCGTCTGGTCTCTGTCTAAGTTCTCGCCAACAGGATAAAATGTCTGTGTTTGTTGTGGTTGGTCTAAAATGCTGTCGTAGTAAATGGCTAAGCTCGTCAAGTGTTTTTACTTCTTTCCCACTTACTGCTTTAAAGACTTCGGATCGAAAACCGTTCACGATAATTCCCGGAAATATTTGTTTCTCGTAGTCTGTTAATAAGACGAGCATTCCTTTGCACCTTGCAATAAAATCATCAATCCGCTCGTATATTTCTTGATGGTTATTGCCTTCAAGCATTGGGATAAAATTGAGAGCATTACTAATGTTTATTGTCGCGTTGGTGGCCATTTCTCTGTATCCTTCGTCCGTTGATCTACGTTCTAGTCTGTCTAGACAGTTCTCTAGTTGTCTCCTAGTATTGATGTCCGCCTCTTCGACCGTAAAAAAGGTTTTCTCTATATTTTTTAGGGTATCTGAGAGAGCTTTACCGTCGTTCAATGCCTCCTCAAATACACTATCTGATACTAATTCTAAATTATTAGGAACTACAAATGACTTACCCTTCGTTGGTGTGGTTGGTGTAATCACTGGTGTGGTTGACGTTGTTGCTGATGGTCCGTTGTCTTGTGCTGCTGATGATGATGTCACACTTATTGTTCTCGACCTCAGGTTTTTCGTTAACTGCTGAGTAGCTTCTGAGGGCTGGTTCATCTATTCCTTTCTGTCCTTATGTCGGAAAGGACTAACCGGCTGCGCCAAATGTAGTGCCAAAAATATTAACGTACACTACTATGTTAATTAAATGTAGTGCCAAATATTATAGCAACACTACTATATAACTAAAGGTAGTGCCAATTGCTGCTCTAACAATACTTTATGACTGTATGTAGTGTAATTATTCCTTTTACAGCACTTATATTTAAATCGTAGGATACCAAACAGACCACTTCTGTTAGTAGAAGGTAGTACACAACAATAATTTCTAAATAACTGAGCTGTAACACTTTATTCCATATATATATATACATACATTGATTATTATTAGTTGTTGTTCTGACTTATTGTTATTAATGAATAAATGTTCACTTGTTTTGATTCAATAATATTCACTTGATTCACTCAAAACTTAAATTGGAATTTCACTTAACTACTGATTCTGATGGTTTATTTGTTTATTTGTCTTAATGATTAATTTGTTGATTAAAAAGACTTATTTGACTGACTTTTGCTTTGTTTATGTAAAACTATTTGATTTTGTGTGACTGACTGAGTTTAAATTAATTAATTAATTGTTGATCGATTTGAATTTGCTCAAACGACCGTTTAATTGATTTTTTAGAATAGACTCACTTGATGGATCTTTTCGACTACCTTAACTCACTTGCTTGTTTTGTTTTTTAAAAACTGATTTTATTGATTTACTTTTAACAAACTGATTTTAAGTGAATTGACTATAAAAGACTGACTTAGTTTAAATTTCTTAATTGCTAAAAACGACTGTTTGATTGATATTTTGTAAACGACTTCGGTAATTGTCTGAAACTGACTGTCTCAATGTTAATTGAAATATTGTTTTTATAACTAAAAAATGATTATTAATTATTATTGTAATCGATTTGACCCACTGAACAACTTTAGTTTTTGTTTTTCTTTCATTTAATTGTACTTAAGAATTACGTAATTTAATTTCGCGAATTTAACATTTCTTTTAATTTAATTTAAACAAAAACGATTTTGTAATTTTGAATAACCCAAATAGTGGAAAATTATTTACAAAAACTAAAGTTTTAGTCAGCGTTTGTATTTTGTTGGTCTATTTATTAGATTTATGTTAATTAATTTATTTGTTTGGTTATTGGGAAATATTATTAAAATTGATTTGTATTTTGGGAAAGAATGTTAGCAAAATGTTAGTTTGGGAGTTTTGGTGTTCTTGGGAAGTTGTTGTGGTAAAACACGTAATTTGTTTTACTACATATTTAAACAACAAACCATTCGCTGGAAATCCACAGGTTACCAATCCAAAAGAAAATTTACTTCGCAAAACTCGTCAGGCGGTCACCTCCATCTTTCAATCTGTCAGACACACAACAAAAAACTCAAAATAATATCCAATAAGAATAATCGACTAAGAGAGCGAGATCGTATATTCATCTCTTTTTATAGCATTATCAATATCGAAAAATTCGAAAAAAGTGTTTCTGAGGAAAGGAAATTTATATTATGCCAAAACTAACACTACTTTACAAGCCATGAAGTACACATACATTTACAGGGCATAAGTAGTCGGAAATTTTTTGACGTTTATAATAAATATATATAAAATTTAATGGCGGAATATCTTGACGCCCAATTTTAATTATTTTTAAGTGTTTTATAACAGGTACGTATTAATTTAAAACATTTAATAAGTTTAGTGCATGTTAATAAATAGTTTTTATAATAAATTATCTAAACAATTGTGCTGTGATCAATAATTTTATTAGAAAAAAGTGTTACTAGGAAGTGATACATTTGTGATACAAATTTGTATTAATTTTAAAATTAAGTGTCATTTCTAATATTATTTAATTAATTCTTCCTAGTGTTTTTCCTAATATTATTAATATTATATTTTGTGCAATACAAATTTAACAAGTAAATTAAACTTGTAGTGTAGTGTAGTAGTTAAACTAAGTTGTAGTGATTTTATAAATATAGTTTGATATAATGCCTCGACATTGTGTGGTTCCAGGTTGTAAGTCGAATTATGTTTCTTCTCAACCATCAATTCCTACTTTTGGATTCCCAAAAGATAAGGATTTGTTTGAGAAGTGGATTCGCGTAATTCACAGAACAAGCGACTGGAAACTTACAAAATATTCTGCTGTTTGTGCAATACATTTTCGAGAAGCAGACTTTATTAAAAGAAAAAATAACAAATTTCCCAAATTAAACTCAGACGCGATACCTTCAATTTTTCCAAATTTTCCCAAATATTTAATTCCAATTGAAAACGTACCAAGACGGGATCCCACTAAAAAGTTTGAAAAGTTAAACTCCTTGTTAGAAGCAAAATCAGATGATTTTTTTTCGTCTGACGTTATTGCAGATTACAATTTTTTTATTCAAAACTTTAAAGATAAGGTTAATCTTAATAAATATCTCCTTTTCGAAAATGAAGAAAAATGTGTATTTGTTTTACTCGAAAATTCTGATGATTTGGAATGCAATATTTCTGTGCGAATCAGTATCAATAAAAATTTGATAATTAACGTAATTTTGCATGGATCCGAAGTTCCATATAAAGATTTGCAATGGATTTTGCCCAATATTAATAAAAAATTAAATTTTTGGTCCCAGTTAGAAAATTTACTCGCGAGATACAGAAATATTGAAAAAATTGAATTTGAAAATCGCGGGTATTGTATACGTACAACGGGCTATTTTGTATTTAAAAAAAGCTCAAAACTGCGATGAAGATTTTGCTCACGTTGGCAAAATAGATATTTTAACAAACCAAATAGAGTTATTAAATAAATTGATGCCAAAATATTCTACGGAAACAATAGTAATGTCTTTTTTAATTTTTGCACATTCGGCTGCAACTTATGAAATTTTAAGAAAATTTTTTATTTTGCCAACTAGAAGACATTTACAAAATCTATCGTCCAGTATGCACATATCGCCAAACTATAAAACACCAACCAATGACGAACATTATATAAATCACGTTTCCAAATCTTTAACTGATCGGGAAAAATTTGTTGCTCTATTAGTTGATGAAATTTATATTGAGAAAGGATTTCAATATAAGAGTAACAATATTGTTGGAATGGCTGAAAATGAATCTACTCAAACAGCTAGAACTGTAGTGGCATTTATGATTAAATCTGTTTTTGGTAGTTTTAAGGAGATAGTTAGGCTTGTACCAGTTCTTCGTCCAACTGGTGAAAATATGTATGAGTTGACTAAAAATGTTATTCAATTTGTACAAAAACTTGATTTCCAAGTTATTAGTCTTATCACTGATAATCATAAAATAAATCAGTATATGTTTAAAAAATTCGGTTCAGATAATTTATATTATTTTTGTAATCCAGATTTCCCGGGAAGTTTTATACATTTGCAATATGATACGGTTCATTTATTTAAAAATATAAGAAATAATTGGTTAAATTTACGAAATTACTTCGGTCTGAAAGACCTAAGTATTACATTCATGAGCTCAAAGTCAAATTCTTACCCCCACTTTTTTTGACATTTCTCGACGTTTTAGGACATCCTGATTCTAAAAAAGCAAAAAAAAAAAAATGTATGTCTGTCTGTCGGCCGGCCGGCCGGCCGTCATTACCTACGCTGCAGGGAAAACCACTGGAGGGATTTCAAAAATTTTTTTTTCTAAAAATAGGTATACTCAAGGGACAGGTCCGAAAGGACGCTGTATTCGATAACTGTACCGGAAGTGTGTCAAAAAAATCATTATGTGTGTCAAAACAAGGAAATTTGCATATTTTTGGCTTAAAAAACGTTCATTTTAAGTGATTACGAGTAGGAACATTGAATTTGGAGAAATCTTGATGGTCGGGATTGGTATGTGAGATCAAAAACTAGATTATTGCATTATAAGTTTGTCAAAAAAAAGTTGTCAAGTGTGTCAAAAGAAAGATTTTTATTTATTTTTTTACCTAATTTTTTGGAAAAAAAATATAAAATTAATTGTTTGTTTGAAATGAAGTTTTATTATTATTATTGAGAATTATGGCATTATAAGTTTGTCAAAAAAGTGTTGTCAAGTGTGTCAAAAGAAAGATTTTTATTTTTTTTTTACCCAATTTTTTGGAAATAAAATTGTTTGTTTAAAATGAAATTTTATTATTATTATTGAGAATTATGGCATTATAAGTTTGTCAACAAAATGTTGTCAAGTGTGTCAAAAGATTTTTATTTAGTTTTTTACCCAATTTTTTGGAAAAAAAATAAATTGTTTGTTTGAAATGAAATTTTATTATTATTATTGAGAATTATGGCATTATAAGTTTGTCAAAAAATGTTGTCAAGTGTGTCAAAAGAAAGGTTTTTATTTATTTTTTACCCAATTTTTTTAGAAAAAAATGAAATTAATAGTTCGTATGACATGATATTTCATTATTATTATAGAGAATTATGGCATTATAAGTTTGTCAAAAAATAATGTCAAGTGTGTCAAAAAATGATTTCATTTAATTATTTAGCCAATATTTTGGGGAAAAAAATGTAGCTGTTTTTATGACGTAAATGTAATTTAAAATGAAATTGGACATGGAAATTTTTGAATTTGTTGTAGTTTTTGAAATATTTTTGGAATTTTGAAAAAGTTTGTATTTTTGATTTTGTAATAATTTTTGCAATATTTTTAGAATTTCGGCAAAAGTTTTAATTTTTGATTTTGTAAGAATTTTTGAAATATTTTTAGAATTTTGAAAAATTTTTAATTTTTGATATTATTATAATTTTTGGAATTTTGAAAAAAGTTTTAATTTTTGATTTTGTAATAATTTTTGCAATATTTTTAGAATTTTGGAAAAGTTCGAATTTTTAAGAATTTTTGGCATATCATCAGAATTTAGAAAAAGTTTAAATATTTGATTTCATTCTAATTTTTAGAATATTTTCGGAATTTTGAAAAAGTTTGATTTTATTTAATTTAACAATATTTTTGGAATTTTGATTACAATTATCCGGCAACGTATTGATGTTTCGTGTTAGTTTTGTAATAAATTTTTAAACAGAGTCTACCTCTGAATACTTGTACTTTAACAAAGAGTTATGTTTGATATTCATCGCTGCCCAAAACTAAAAACCATGTCCTCATAAAAGTTTTGTTGCCGAAAACTATATCAAAATCCTTAACCCAGACCGAAGTCTTGATATCTCAGAGCTTGAGATTTCAGCCCCTCCATATTTTTTAGATAATACATTTGCTTTTCCGGATTTCGATACGTTTGAAATTAAATATGCGTCTTTTAAACATTTTGAAAAATTATATAATATCGAATCCAATTTACAAATAAAAAAAACGTACAAATTGAATCACAAAACGCTATATCCTAACAGTTTAGAAAGACAAAATGTTACCTTAGTTAACAACATATTTCATCAATCCACCATTGCGTCTCTTAAAGATCACGATGAAATGATTGAAACAGCAGAATTTTTCGAAATTGTAAGAAAATGGTGGGATGTAGTCAATACGAAAACAATTTTGAAAGGTACTATCAAGAGAAATGAATATTGTCATCCAATTAGAGCAGGTACAAACAGTGTTAGTCTTGATTTTCTAGAAAAATTTATTGTTTGGCTAGAAATTTGGGAAGCTAGTTTAAATTCAAATAATTCTGGTACACTTACAAAAGACCTTCTCTGCTCTTTTGTTAAGTACGAAATCGATTGTTAGTTTAGTTAAATTTTCATTATCGGAGCTAAAAATTGATTATATTTTACTAGGCAAACTCCAAACAGATGATTTAGAGGGAAGATTTAGATTATATCGTTCATTAGCAGGATGTAGTTATAGAGTATCTTACACTGAGACTGTAGAATGTGAGAAAAAAATAAGAATACACAATGTCTTTGCTCACAATAAAAAAGACTTTCAAAAGTTAGTACAATCTACAAGTGACAACTCTTTAGGGGCACTGCCAGATTTAACTCAGTTTGACGAGATTTTAGACAGCGACATGTATTTAGTTAATGCCAAAATAGATGTATCAGCTCATTTATATGTAGGAGGTTATGCTTCTCATAAAGCTTTAAAAACAATTTCGTGCACTACTTGCAAAGATTTATTGCTAAAAGAAAAAGGTAGTGATTCCAAATATAAGTATTTCAATTATTTGCAGAGAGGAGGCCTTTCAGTACCATCTGATCAAGCTAATTACATTTTATTTCACATGTCAGCTATATTTCAGGAAATTTGTAGTAGGGTAGACCTTAAACGACAATTTCTAGAAAATACTAACCAAAAAGGAATTCTTATTAATCTAGCTATTGATAGTCTTAGAAAAAGCGAATTCATGGACATAGATTTAGATTATGAATGTCACTGTGGTACCTCCGCATTTAGTATTTATTTCAAGATTTGCAAATGCTTTGCGAATATTATTTTGAATAACTTTTGTAAAGCGGTTAAAGATTTGGAACATAAAAAGAGTAGTAACATTACCAATAGAAAAATTTTAACTTTTAAATAAAAAGTGTAGTATATACTTTATTTAAAAATATTTAATACATATTACATATTACAATTTTTTTTTAGTTTTACAAGTATTGAAGTTCCTTGAAATTGTGATATTTGATATATTTTTTTACTATTTTGTTATTTTGTTTATGATCATAAATATAATTTTATTTATATAATTATTATAGCGTTTTAATTATTATTGCTTATATTTTATAACGTTATTTTATTTATTTTCATTCATGCTATGTGTTACATCCCTTCCTGATTGTTAGACTACTGGGACGTCAGACGGGAACCTAAGTAAAGCAGCTTTCATCAAGACATGAACATCAACTCCACCAATATCAACCTCCACCATATTGAATAATTATCAACGTATTTAATTTTAATATATGAATTTTATTTATTTTTTTTTATATTTGTATTTTATTTATTTTTTATATTAATATTTTATTTATATTTTTATTTATGAATTTACATTAATATTTTGGTTATATTTCATTTGTACATTTAACTTTTCATATTTATATAATAAAATTGCTGTACTTATTTCTTTTAAATTATTTTTGGAACTACTGTTTTTTAAAATTATAATTAAAATATAAAGCTTTAATATGATAAATATGACTTAAATGTTTAATATGACCAATAAATACGAGTTTTTATTTTTTTAACTAAAGTATTTTACTTTGATGTTTTCTGTTCCTCGAAATCCTAAAAGCAAAAATTAAGTTAAATTATGAAAAGGAAAGGAAATTTCAACATATAAGTTTGTTTCAATATGGAATGTTCCTATTTTATACGGGTTTTTAAAATAACAATTTTTATAGATAAATAGATTAAAAGAATAGATTCTCTGGATCATAAATATGAAAAAAATGCAGAAACTCAGCGGTTAAAATTTGTTGGCAGTCAAACTTTCAATTTTCATTACCGTACGTTATTTTTAAAAATCAAAATTTCTGAATATTCCGTTAAAGGTTGCATCTCGTTTCGTGTTAACCAAAAATATTTAATAAGTATTATGTGTAAGTTACAGTTTAACCAGATAGTTAATAATTCAGATTAAAAGCGGGGTGTCCGGGCTTTATAATTTTATAAAACTCAAATTGCTAAAATTGAATTTTTGACACCCTACAACTTTTGACCTCGCATTTGCACACAATTTCTTCACAAGGATGACGGTCTACTTATCTTTAAAAATCGTCTATTTGTAATGTTTTGGTGCTTTGTTGAATCACTGTTGTTCGTAATGCATCTCTAGGAGATCGTAAACTGGATCATCAGCGACGGTATACGTTTCATGCTGCAACGTTCGTGTTTCCATGCTAATAATATAACGACGACATCAAGATTATTTTAATGTTCCTAAAAAAAACAGATATATATATATATATATATATATATATATATATATATATATATATATATATATATATATATATATATATATATATATATATATATATATATATATATATATATATATATACTAGCGGGACCCGGCGTGCTTTGCTACGTCTATAACAAAGTTTGTGCGCGTACATTTTGTTGAATTAGCAAAACTAATTTCAAAGAGTCGGAATAAGAATAGAAAGCGTATTTTTTAATTTTTCCGTTTGGGAAATATGAATAACAGAGAGCATTAGCATTCTAGCTGATCAATCTAGATGGATTGAGAATCGAACGGCATGTCAAAATTTGAAAGTGATTGGTAAAGAGTTTTGGAGAAATTTTTAAGCTTGTTGTCGAATTTCCAATTCGATTAGCATTCGCACTATTAATAAGTCACAAGGCCTAACAATGTCAATTTGTGGGCTGGACCTAGAAACCTCGTGCTTTTCGCATGGTCAATTTTATGTTGCGTGTTCGAGGGTTGGAAAACCTTCAAGTTTTATCGTATATGCCCCTGAAAATATTGCAAAAATTATAACAATATCAAAATTTGAAACTTTTTACAAAATTTCAAAAATTATAAAAAAATCAAAAATTCAAACTTCTTCAAATTCTAAAAATATTCCAAAAATTCTTACAAAATCAAAAATTGAAGCTTTTTTCAAAATTCTAAAAATATTTATAAAATTCAAAATTCATAAATTCAAAAATTCAAAAATTCAAAAATTCAATTTGTTTTCAAAATTATAAAAATATTAACAAAATTAAAAATACAAACTTTTTTCAAAATTCCAAATTCATTAATTAATTTTTGCTAATACAATAAGATTTGCTGATTTACCCACACGTGAGCATGCAACATATAGTTGCCCATGGGAGAAACATGGATTTGCCAAGTCCAAGCCACAAATGGACATTGTTTGTCCTTGAGACTTATTTATGGTCATGGCGAAAGCCAAACGAATAGGAAATTGAAGTCTTTTGAATGGTATTGGAGAATCTGATGGTATCAATGGAGAATCTGATGGTATCAACTTTTTATTATTATTTTTTAATATCAGCACAATGCTTTAAACTGTAGCTAGCTTCATTCTTTATTGATCATGAGTAAAAAGTTAAGAAATTTCAAACTTTTTCATTGAGAAAAATATATTTCAAAAATAAATTTTTTTTCCTCAAAATAAATTTTCATACAAACTTGGTAAAAGTAATTTCATTGTGCATGCACTGTAATGTTTTTGGGGCTTAAACTGTTTCTAAACGTTAAAGGCTCAAAATAGCTAAATCGTTTTTATGCCTTTTTGGACAATTTATTAACCTTTCAAAAACGTCCATGAAATAATGACTGTCCATGAAATAATGATTTTAAGCGGCGTTTAAAAGTAATATTAGAAAAGAAGTAATAAATTATGTGCAATACCCTAACAAACTATTGTTTTAATACAGATTTAGTGACAATACAAATTAGTTATCATCATTATAGCATTTACTGTTTTTTGTCAAACCAAATTTGAAATTTTCCACCTTGATATCGTGATTTGAATCTAAAATATAAATAAAAACCAAAAAATCAAAAAAAAACGGAACGACGTGACTGGATTCGTACTCGAAACTTTTTGGTTGACTGCTCATGTTAATGGCCATTACGTTATCTAGACGTATTTACTACTAACCGTAATTTTGGGTATTCATAGAGAAATCATTAAAATTAATAAACTTTAAAGTCGTGTTGTCAAAATTCTAATGATTTCTAATGAATTTTAATGTTTTTAAGACGTTCGGTAAAGTAGATTTTTTTTGTATTATTTGCCGTGACTCATTTCTCAAAAATGCCGATGAAATTGAAATTTAGTCGTTTTTCGCAGAAATATTATTTTTTGTTTTGCTTTATCTTCTACAAAAATTAAATTACGAAAAAACAAATATTGAAAAACAAATATTACATGAATTTCAACACCACAATCTGGCAAAATTTATTCAAATGCGATAGCAGAGTAAATTGAAATTTTTGAGTCAATTTGCAGATTCAATTTCAATTTCATCGATAATGGGCCACGGCAATTATTATTTTAAATAAAATTATTATTTTTAAACAAATTTATTAGTACTTACACAATTTTAATTTATTCTTGTAAAAAACTTATTATTTTGAAGTTAAAAATAATAATAATTAAATGATACACAACACAATTCAAAAAAAAATAATTCACAAAATAGAAAGAGCTATGCGTTAAACTTCAAAACTGTATCATTATAACAAAAAGTTGAAACCAACAGTTTTTTCGGGGCCTACGCTGATGATTTAAAAAGTCCATGATGAAGTTGTGTCACTTACGTTAAATGTGTTTACCAAATACATTTAACATTCAATTCACAATTAAAATATATTAAAACTTTTAATTGAGATAAAATCTATCCTATCGAGTATATATTAAGCGTAATATATAAAATATTATTCTTAAGTCGCTCAAACATAAAAATTGCCAAAATTTCCCATACAAACTTGTATGAAAAATTTAACCTATTTTCGTATTTCTTTTACGGACAGAAGAAAATAAAGTATTTTATATATTATGCTCAATATTGTCAGTAATTGTCAGTAATAGTTCATAAAGAAACTTAAATTATTTAATTGTAGTATAATGAGAAATTTCATAGATAATTTTTAAAATTATATATATATAAGAAAGATAAGAAAGATATATATATATATATATATATATATATATATATATATATATATATATATATATATATATATATATATATATATATATATATATATATATATATATATATATATATATATATATATATATATATATATATATATATATATATCTTATATATATAAAAATCACGTGTCACGATGTTTGTCCGCGATGAACTCCGTAACAACGTAACCAATCTTAATGAAATGTTGTACAATGTGTGTATGATGGTCCAGCTTGAGAGATAGGATAGTTATTATCTTGATTAAATGCCTAAATATTTTTTAATTGTAACTTAAATGTTAAATATGGATTGTTCATATGCCAGCTTTCAGATGGCAGCGTAAATCAATTTATTCAATTGATAGTAAACTTCAGGCGTGCTATACACCTGAGCGAAACTATGCGAAATATGCGAACTATGTTTATAAAAAAGTAATGTTTTAATGCGAATAAAGCTTTTTCAAAAAAATGTAATGTTTCCGGTTTTCTTTTCTTTTTTAAATATTTTGTTTCCGTAATGTTTTTTTCTATAATTACGTTATATACATTATTTTTTTAAAAACATAGTTCGCATATTTTGCATAGATAGAACGATACAATAAATGAAACAAATACTACATCACATATTTTGCATAGTTTAGCTCAGGTGTATAGCGCCTTAACTTCAAATAAGGCCATTATTAGACTATCAAATATGTTTTAGTAAAAAAGTTTTGTTTTATATTTGATAATAAACGAAAAGCATATCATGCTATGTCAAATACGTTACCAAAGATTATTAACAATTTTGTGGAGGTTATATAGAGTGAAAATTTCTCAAGTGGATCGGAAAATACATGATGTTCGAATTTTTTAGCGAAAATTGGTAAGTCGGTTAATTTAATATATCTAAAATTAATACAAAGTTTTAAATTTCAAAAAAAAATTTTAATCATAAGTTATACGCCTTCAAAGTTTTTGATGGCTTCGTGTTTATATTTCGATATCTCCTGATGGAACAAATTAAATTTAGTTTTAGTACAATGAAAATTCTAAGATTGGTTTATATTTTATAGAAAAAATTATATAATTAAAAAAATTAAATTTTGGGTCATAAAAATCGCCATTAGCAATAAACAAATAGGAAATTGAAGGACTTCTCAACGCTGCAGATGATTTTAAATTATTGTGTATTCAACAAAATATAATCAAGATGATAATTATGAAAACAAAAAAAAATATTCTTTAATGGTTATGTTATGATAATAGTTTTTAGGTGTGCAAGTGCCCCATTTTTACAAAGAAAATATGATATTTACATTCTCCAAATATTTATTTTTTTTTTAATAAATTTTTATAATTTTTTTTCTTAAGATGAAAATATTTGAGGCCGCTTTTGTAGTTGCAGCCGTAAGTAAATTCATTCGTTCAGTGTTTTTTTTTTAAATTCCAATCATATTTCTTAGATTAATATTTTAATTAAATTTTATTGCCACCAATAATGGTATTACAAATAATTTATTTTAACACTATGCATTTCGATATGTTCACATATCATTATCAATATTTCTTAGACATAAATGAAGAAAAGAACTACTAGTCACTTTTAAGGAATATGATTGGTTTAACAAATAAACTGAACGAATGAATGCACTAACTGCCGTCGTTAGTGCGTTCTGAAAAACTGAAAAAAACGGTTTTATTTGTTTTATATATTTAATGACATTTATTAACTTTTTACTAGCAAATACTTTTTTCCTTTTATTATCTCCTGGCCGAATCATCGAATATTACCATTTTCTAATTTTATGAAAACCATTAAAATAATAATTAGGTAGGCTTTGTTATTTCACTTAATTTGAAAAATTTTGAAAATATGTTAACCATGGCAACAAACAAACTTCAACAAAAAACAAATATTGCTTTGGTTTTTTAAATTTTTTTGTTCTATCAATTTCTTTCATCATCGGTTGAGGAGTTTCATCTTTATACGCGTTTTGAAAACCCATACGCACCAGTAGCACTATTCACTATTGTAAAAAGATAAGATATAAGATGTGCACTTCAGCTTAAAGAAGAAACGGTTGAACTGTTTCTGCAAGAATTAGGAAAAGATTTCGTCAATGCTCTAAAACATGATTTCATCGCAAAAATCCAGGCTCGAATTTTTATTAAACGAAGCAAAAGACTCTCTGCAAGATAGTTAATACGACCGTCTGTTTGGATTTCGCTAAAAATTATGCATGTCGCGTTTAAAATTCTGTTAATTTAGAATTTAAAAAATTAAATAATAAGTTAAGAATAATTAAAATAAAATATTTTTCCGATAGTGCTGGTTCCCATTACAAAAATAATTATAGTTTCATAAATTTTTTATATCCTGATCATAGCGGAACGATTTTTTTTCCACAACAGCTCACGCGAAAAGTGCATGTGATAGAATTGGTGGAGCTGTTAAGAGACATGTTAATCGTTCCAGTTTACAAAATACAACAACCGATAAGCAGACACCAAAATCTTTGTTTGAGTGCGCTCAAACATTTTCCAAGTCTAAAGAATTTGACTTTTGTCCACAAGAAAAACATGACATTCATTAAAAACTTGCAGTCATAGCAAAAAGAATCCCCAAATGAAGAAAACAACTTATCCTGTAAAGTTTTTTCATCTGATGAAAAAAGAATAATTGTAAAATTTTACTAAGAAGAGAAAATAAATACTTGGAGAATGTAAATATCATATTTTCTTTGTAAAAATGGGGCGCTTGCACACCTAAAAACTATTATCATAACATAACCATTAAAGAATATTTTTTTTTGTTTTCATAATTATCATCTTGATTATATTTTGTTGAATACACAATAATTTAAAATCATCTGCAGCGTTGAGAAGTCCTTGAATTTCCTATTTGTTTATTGCTAATGGCGATTTTTATGACCCAAAATTTAATTTTTTTAATTATATAATTTTTTCTATAAAATATAAACCAATCTTAGAATTTTCACTGTACTAAAACTAAATTTCATTTGTTCCATCAGGAGATATCGAAATATAAACACGAAGCCATCAAAAACTTTGAAGGCGTATAACTTATGAATAACATTTTTTTTTGAAATTTAAAACTTTGTATTAATTTTAGATATATTAAATTAACCGACTTACCAATTTTCGCTAAAAAATTCGCACATCATGTTTTTTCCGATCCACTTGAGAAATTTTCACTCATATTAATTATAGTAGTGCTATAAAGCAGCGTTTCTTAAACTCGGGGTCGCGACCCCAACTGGGGTCGTAAGATTTATTCATGGGGTCGCGAGAAATTTCCAATTTAAAAAAATATATAAAATACAAATATTAAAAAAATAAATTTTCCCTATATATGTCTTAAATTAACAAACTTTGCAAGGTTTTTGAATTAATTTTTCAAGGTTTTAGAATTGGATGACTTTTTAAATTTTGTAATGTTTTAACTTATCTTTTGGTGACATTCCACAATCCACAATACAATTTTGTATTTGGATCGTTCAATAATTCATAATTCAATAATTCATTATTTCACAACACCGTTGGATAATTCAGCCTTTTAACATAGAACTTAAAGATATACAACACATGGACATAAAAGTTCAAGAAGAATTTGCTAAACTATCCTGCCATAGTACTTTGAAAGCACTATTTAAGAATCAAATACCAGGCAATTTTTTTGGTTGTAAATTAAAAGGGAGAAACAGTTCAAATTATTTTGACATTTTCCACCACATTTTTGTGCGAAAATGCATTTTCATCCTTATTGTATATATATTAAATCAAAATATCGCTCTCAATTACGCAATATTAAAAATGTGTTGAGACCAGCGCTTTCGGAAATCGAGCCACAATTAACGTTACTTTGCTCTAGAAAGCAAGCACACCCATCAAATTAATAGTACATTATTTAATTAGGAGCTAAAGTGATACTTTTTGTGTTGAATCTATAGTTTGACAATTATAGACGAAACACAAAAAGTCACTTTAGCTCCGAATTAAATACACTATTTTTTCGGCAAACGTTTAAATTTTTTATGAATATGAAATTAATACATCAAACTTTTTATAAATATGAATTTGTATCGTCATAATTACTTCCAAAAAAAACATTTAAATTTGTATGAATAAAATTTTTTTATCAAAGCAGCCTTTTCAAAATTTCCTAATATGAGAATCAACTTAATTTTTGTTGTCATGGTTATACAATATGTTTGAAAGAATAACAAACTAACAAATAACAAATGCTACTTTACAGCCTCCGTAATATAAAATAAAAATGACGTTACTTTTGCTGTCGCTAGACGTTACTTTTGCTGTCAGGCTAAAAAGTAAGACTTTAGCAAACTCCCTAGCGGCAGTAAAGTTAAACTTTACAGCCGTTTGCCGAAAAAAAATATTTTAATGTTTTATTTATTTTAATACTTGATAATATAACTAGAAAAGGTTATTAATCTTTATTTTTTATTAATTTTCATATTGTTTTAACTAGAAAAATATGGAGGGGCTGAAATCTCACAGCTCTGAGATATCAAGACTTCGGTCTGGGTTAAGGATTTTGATATATTTTTCGGCAAAAAACTTTTATGAGGACATGGTTTTTAGTTTTGGGCAGCGATGTATATCAAACATAACTCTTTGTTAAAATACAAGTATTTTTTATCTCTGTTTAGAAATTTATTACAAAACTAACACGAAACATCAATACGTTGTCGGAAAATTATAAGAGATGATAAATTAACATAATTTGGTGAAAAGATGATACACTCAGCAAACTACTCAAAAACCTCTCCATTTAGCGTTTTGTAATGAAGCGCTTTCTCATTGGCGAACCAATGAGAAGGACCTAGCAGGAAGCGTACCTAGCGAGATTGATTTTCAAGCCCCAAACTAGCTTCAGCCCATGGGAACGATAAAGTAACCCTGCTACTTCAGCACAAATACAGACATGTACGCTATTCACGAAAGTTTGCAGAAATGGAAAGAAATACAAGTGGAAAAACGAAGACTCTGGCGACCCCTGTTGCGAAAGACCCACGATCAACACGTCCAACCCCCACGTTCACTCACTTACGCACCCACACACACACACACATTCACACCCCCTTATCACTATGACTGAAGTAACAAAATAAATTTACTCACCCCATGATTAAACCCCGTCCTCCTATTCTGCTTCCATCAGCCCTCCATCAGCACGTTGTTCAGGTTTGAAATCTCGCAAAAAAATACTTTGTATGTCGCGAACGTTATGGAGAAACGATGAATCAATTGGTGATCAGCAGCGTTGCATAAACTTGTATTTAAAATCGTGAGTCAGTTTGTCCTTCAAAAGCGTTGACTCAATTTATAAACAATGACGTTGAACCAATTTGTAATCAAATGCGTTGATAAAATTAGTAATCCAAATAGTTGAATAAATTTGCAGTCAAAAGCGTTGACTAAATTTATAAACAATAACGTTGAACCAATTTGTAATCAAATGCGTTGATAAAACTAGTAATCCAAATAGTTGAATAAATTTGTAGTCAAAAGCGTTGACTAAATTTATAAACAATAACGTTGAAACAATTTGTAATCAATTGCGTTGATAAAATTAGTAATCCAAATAGTTGAATAAATTTGTAGTCAAAAGCGTTGACTAAATTTATAAACAATAACGTTGAAACCAATTTGTAATCAATTGCGTTGATAGAATTAGTAGAAATAGTTGAATAAATTTGTAGTCAAAAGCGTTGACTAAATTTATAAACAATAACGTTGAAACAATTTGTAATCCATTGCGTTGATAAAATTAGTAATCCAAATAGTTGAATAAATTTGTAGTCAAAAGCGTTGACTCAATTTATAAACAATGACGTTGAACCAATTTGTAATCAAATGCGTTGATAAAATTAGTAATCCAAATAGTTGAATAAATTTGTAGCCAAAAGCGTTGACTCAATTTATAAACAATAACGTTGAAACAATTTGTAATCAATGGCGTTGATAAAATTAGTAATCCAAATAGTTGAATAAATTTGTAGTGAAAAGCGTTGACTAAATTTATAAACAATAACGTTGAACCAATTTGTAATCAATTGCGGTGATAAAATTAGTAATCCAAATAGTTGAATAAATTTGTAGTCAAAAGCGTTGACTCAATTTATAAACAATGACGTTGAAACAATTTGTAATCAATTGCGTTGATAAAATTAGTAATCCAAATAGTTGAATAAATTTGTAGTCAAAAGCGTTGACTCAATTTATAAACAATGACGTTGAACCAATTTGTAATCAAATGCGTTGATAAAATTAGTAATCCAAATAGTTGAATAAATTTGTAGCCAAAAGCGTTGACTAAATTTATAAGCAATAACGTTGAAACGATTTGTAATCAATTGCGTTGATAAAATTAGTAATCCAAATAGTTGAATAAATTTGTAGTCAAAAGCGTTGACTAAATTTGTATTCAAAATCGGGAATCAGTTTGTCATCCAAAAGCGTTGAATGATTTTAAAGTCCACACCGTTGAATAAATTTGTAGTCAAATGCGTTGACTAAATTTGTATTCAAATTCATGGAACCCAATTGCAATCAAAATCGGTGAATAATTTTATAATCCAATTCGTTGAATAAACTATTTTTATTTAAGATATATTTGAACTATTCTTTAAATTACAGTTTAATCATTTAATAACAAGAACGACAAAAGTTATATAAACACGGTAATAATGATTTACAACTCATCACGCCAGTCTCGTACATTCTTATATTTTATATTTACAGATAATGATTTTTTTTGTTTGTTTTTTGTATTTATATTTAATAAATTAGAAATATTCACTAGCCTAAAGTTCAATAATTTAAGAACAATGACGACACAATTTAACTAAACACGGTAATAAATATTTTAAATTGATCATGCCAGTCCCGTACATTTGTATAATTTATAGTTACCGATAATGATTTTTTTTGATATTTATATTTAATATGTTTGAAATATTCACTCGATTAAAGATCAATAATTTAATAACAATGATGACACAATTTATCGGAACACGGAATAGGTATTTAGAACAGAAAGCTAATTCGTTAAGCGAATTATGCAGGTCCCTAATAAATTCTCACAGTTTTATAAAATTTTTGGTACCTTTACTAATCCTTTTTCGCGCTTATCCAAAATGTCAGCCATGCCCAAAAGTTTGACGTGGTATTTTTATCCAAATTGGCACAATTTCGCGAAATGCAGGACCAGACGTCCATCAAAAGTAATATGTATCACCATCACTCACGATCGTCATCTTCATGGTGAATTTTATTCCATTGTTGAGAACTGCCGACATAGTAAAAGAAAAACACTCCTCCAACAAAATCTCATGCACGACTGACAGCCGTCCAAACACCAAAAAACAAATGTAATAGAACTAAGAGAGAAAACAATTTACAGTGCTCATTATATAGTCAAATTTTTAGTCTCGCAATAACTCGAATATAGTGTTTTAGATGGGAGATAATTAATTTACATCAGATTTTCAAATTATTGGGAACTTATTATAGTTCACAAAACCGTTTGCTATTTGATAACATTGTACTAAAATAAGGTTGGGACACAGGATATTTCCGACACATCCATAACACGTATAATTGAATTCAAAATGAATCAAATACAGATTCGATCAATGATATGATGTTTAGACATTTATTAACTACATTCTGCAATATCAGTACAGTGAAGTTCAGTTCAATAACGGAAGGATTGTTTAAAGCAAAACACTCATACAAAGACAAATCAAATGTTTAACAAAGCAAGAATAGTAATTCGTTGTATGTTGACGATTGGAAACAGAATACACGTAGCTGTTATGAGGTTTTGAGAATTTCGTTGTTTCATTACGGTTTGTGTTTTGAAAAAAAAGAAGAGTTTAAACTCAAGTAGTAAGGCGAGAACAATCGAATGGAAGTATAACGCGCGTCAATTTTAGTGCGTTGCAAGATTAAATTCTGATTACTTTTTAGTGGTTATACGAAAGATGATTAATGAAAACTATTAATTAATTCAAATTAACCAATATTATGTTATATTAATGAATAGATAACTCAAGGTAATTAGTGCAATTTTCTTTCTCCTATACCTTTGTCCGGCTATTGCAGATTCAGTAGATTTCAAGAAACATAAGGAAACTATGGGTTAAGGAAACTAAACGAAATATGACTATTGATGATGAAGGGATGAGAATCCATTACAAGCGTTACAGATCAATATAAGGAACAACAACCAAGGAGACTGCGACTGTAACACACTACGTTCTGACATTAATCCAGACTATCCATTACAGAACAAGTGCTTTTTGGACGAACACTTACGACCAAAAAGAAGTTGAAACAGGTATAGGCTGGTCGCCAATAGACCTTGTATATACATATTAGTATGGTGAAGCACCTCGACGTACCACGGATTAGCAATCAATGCGATCGGTATTACAAACTCAGTCTTAGCAGAAACAAAGTAACAAAGTATCTATGAATATGCAAAAAAAAACTTTTGGGAGGGGTATCGATAAAATCAGTATTCTACTCTATTGCAAGCGGTGGATAACTAAAATCTTCCAGACCCAATTTCGGGCAGATCTGGGGGTTCCCGAGACTCTAAAGTCACAAAAAAATTGATTCAATCTGCTACAGATCGAACGGAAAAACACCGTAGGACCGACTTCTTTAATGAAACATCCGACACAATTTCGTTTTTACGTTATGCAGGCTCGCAACCCACACCTGAACTAACACGAGTCTCATGCGTCTCCGACTCGCTAGCCGGGCCACACTGTTGTACGATTCCGCCCAAGTGACTCTGAAGGCTGGGAAAAAAAACTGTTCACATAGTTTCAAAGTAACTAATTGAACCAAATTCAATACGTGCAATCTCGGAACTTTCGCGTGCAAATAGTCAAAAAAAATAAAAAACAATTTTTGAAACAAGACCTGAACACCAAAGTTCATACACACTCACTGAACTGTGAATTCAAGACGAAACTACCCTCATATGGTCGTCGATAATCTTGACTTACAATGGCGGTAAAACACAAGCGAATGTTACTAACATACTGACAAAAAAAAATTATTACCGATATTAGGCACGAATGTCCTTGGAATGGTAAACACCTCTACGTTTAGAAGCCAGGTCCTCCAGTTCGTAAGCAGCGCTACCTACCAACCTTATTACTCTGGCTTCAATAAACTTCTGTGCAAGTTTAGCCGATAATTTCTTACCGGCGTCACTCAAAATAAAGTTCCTTCGGAACACTGTATCACCTGGTTTAAACAAAGTTAACCGGGCTCGTAAATTGTATCTTTCAGCACTTTTGACAAATGCTTCGGCAGTTAAATCAAGAATTCGAATTCGAATCTTATTAAGATAATCAGGTCGCAGCATCGTTTCACCTGGATCATGAAGACTATTCAGTCGTCTCAGCAGTTCATATGACGAACCATGAGTCACCATAGGTATTCCAAACATTGCGTAATATGGGGAACATTTAAGTGTTTGATGCAGGGAACAACGTAGTGCACAAGCGATCTCGCTCAAGTGCAGATCCCATTTAGAATGCTCCTCCTTTAGGTAGGCTCGAATACCAGATAAAACACTCCTATTTACCCGTTCAGAAGCGTTAGCTTGAGGTGAATATAACGCTAGTAATGTATGTTTCACTCCGTGCTTCGCCAAGAAATCTGCAAACTGTTTTGATTTGGATTGGGTCCCATTATCGGACACAATAGCTTCGGGACAACCAAATACATGAAAGACACTGGCAGCCAATAGATGACAAATTGGTTCAGCAGTTAATTTCCGTAAAGGAAATAAAAATGGGTATTTAGTGACATGATCTAATACCACCAGAATAGCGATATTCCCGGCCCCTGAACGAGGACAAGGGCCAAGAATATCGATATATAATCGCTGTCCAATTCGTTCTGTTTTCATCTGGGACACCATAGGAGCACGAAGTGGAACATTAGTCGCTTTGATTTCTTTACAGGTCTTACAATTTCCTATGTAAGATTTAACCTGGGTGTACATACGAGGCCAATAGTAAAATTTACGGATATTAAACAGGGTTTTTGCTAGACCTCCATGAGATGAGGTAGGAGGATTGTGGGCCCTTGCAATACACTCGTCAGTGTATTCTTCAGGTAACCACAATTTCCAAACCTCACCCTCTGAAGGAATATCAAGATCTAGACAAGCCAATCGTTTATAAACCCGACCAGAAATTACTTTCAGATCAGGCAATGTACCGTCCGCTTCGGTAACCAGATTTACCAACTCCAAATATCGAGAAGTGTTGAAGAAAGGGGAATTAAGATCTAATTCAGGCACTGGACATAATTCAGAAATGACGTCAACAGAGTCCCGTCTTGATAGAGTGTCTGGAACTATGTTTAAATTTCCTTTTCGGTACTCAATATCAAAGACATAACCCTGCAATTTCAAGCTCCAACGAGCCAATCGACCAGAAAGGTCTTTTTGTTGCATTAACCATTTTAATGAAGCATGGTCAGTTATGATCTTAAAGGCCTGGCCCTCGACATACGCTCTAAATTTCTTTACTCCCAGTACGGCGGCTAGACACTCTTTCTCACTAGTGGAGTAATTGCGTTGCGCAGAATTTAGTTTCTTGGACATGTACGCTATGGGATGTTCCATACCGTCCATGTCACACTGAAGTAATACACAGCCTATACCGTCATTACTAGCGTCGCACTGGAGAGCAAAAGGTTTAGTATAGTCGGGGTTTATGAGGACTGGTGCTGATATGAGAGCATTTTTGAGATTTATAAATGCTATTTCAGCTTCTGGTGTCCATACGAATTTATTAGAATTTTTCTTCAACAAATCTGCTATCGGAGAGGACATAGCAGAGAAATCAGATATAAACCGGCGATAATAACCCGCCATACCCAGGAAACGTCGAATCTGTTTGGACGTACGCGGTGTAGGAAATTCAGAAATAGCCTGAGTTTTATCAGGATCAATTTTCAACGTACCACCTCCCACAACATATCCCAAATATTTTACATCCGGCAAGAGAAACTTACTTTTTTCCACGTTTATCGTCAAGTTCGCACGTCTAAGACACTGGGAGATATCTTCTAACAGTTTCAGATGGGCCTCAAAGGTATCTGTAACTATTAGAAGATCATCCAAGTATACGAAGACGCACGACTTGAGATGAGGAGGAATTACTTGGTCCATCAATTTAGTCATCGTTTGCGGCGCATTGCACAGTCCGAAAGGCATTCTTACGAACTGGTACAATGGCCGCCCTGGGACCGTAAAAGCAGTTTTCTCTCGGGAGTGTTTTTCCAGAGGTATCTGCCAGAAAGCGTCTTTCAGATCCAAACTGGAAATGAAATTACTCTGTGGCAGACGACTCAAGATTCCATCTATCTGTGGAAGGGGGTAAGCATCCTTTTTAGTGACGGTATTGACCTTTCGGCTATCCAAACAAAGACGATTCTTCCCGGGTTTGCGAATTAAGACCACAGGACTTGACCATGGGCTGTTTGAAACCTCTATAATACCCAGAGACAACATCCTATCCAGTTCTTCTCCCATCAGTTTCTCAATGGCGGGCGATATCGGATAGTGTCGTTGCTTGATGGGAGCTGCAGTCCCCACATCAATAACGTGTTCCAACAAATGTGTTCGACCCAGACCCATTTTTGAAAATGATGGCAGAAGCTGAATAGTGTTTTGTAGACGGGCTTGATCGTCCATCGACAACTCGGACAGCACTGACTCCGTAGTCGGTAATGTAGGTAAATTAAACAAAGGGTTAAATAAGCCAAACGCGTTAAAGAAATCAATACCCAAGTATAGATTCTGTGTCAAAGACGGGATAATGTAGACATCCAAGGTTCTGACTTGGTTCATAAATGAAATCTTGGTTCTTATCAAACCCAAGATCTTCTGCCTTTGGCCATCTGCAGTACGGACTACCGCAGATGAATAAGTCAGAAGGTCTGGGGTTTGCACGATTTCCTTAGCAAAATCACCACCAATTACAGTCAAGGACGCTCCACTATCCAACAGTCCAGTATGTTGTTTACCCAATATGGAAACCGTGGCATAAGATCTCACATCGTTGGCCAATTTCACAATGGAGGAAATGGTTTTGGATTTAAACAAATGTCGTTGTTGCCAATAAATACGAGAACGGAACGCAGAGCGCGATGGAAGTTTCAAAGATGATAATGAATCGACAAATATGTTTGAGCGTATTTTCAGGTATTCGTTCAATCGTTGTTGGAACGATTTGATTTTGGTCCATAATGGAGGTGGTTCAGTATGATCGAGTGTACGTTTCCATAAGTTCACATTAGGATCATGAGTGGGTACCATTGTACCAGAAGTAGTATTCAACGGGTGTTCTACAAAAGTGGATGTGGAAGCTCGGTTCAACAGTGCATCATGTACTAGTAAGTTATTGGGATTGGTAGATGAAATATCCGAAGGATCAGGAGGCAAATTAAATGTGGTCTCAGATGAATCTAAGACTGGTCCTGGGAGCGAGAAAAGGTGTTGGGATTCTGGCCCCCCCTTCGGTTTCCCTGACAATTTTCACAATTAGGACATAACACATCGTCCTTCCCACATCCCCAACAAAACAATCGCTGTGATTCACGACAATCGTGCCACCGATGACCAGGTCGTTTGCAGTTCCAACAAATAGTTGAACTGGTTATTCGTCTCATATTAGGGGCAGGCTGTATTGCCGCAAGTTCGTTGGATGTAATTGGTAACGATTCAGTTGGCAATTCGCTAATTTGTATTTGTGAAAATTCACGTTCTAAATCCACCTCAGACACCGGTCTAGATGGTCCAATATTATAATCGCGCGGTCTGGTTATTGACTCGGCCCATAATTTTTCGCGGTCACGACAGAGCTGGCGCAGATGTTCCAGTCCATAGATGGTGACATAAAGTAGCTCCCTTCTAATTTCCAATCGCAGGTTGTTGCGAATCAAGGAGAACAACTCCACATCCGGCATCGGTTCTCGTAGTTCATCGCCTAGTCGATAAATTGATTGTAAGAATTCATCAAACAATTCGGTGGGCCGCTGTTTCCTGGCCCTCATCCGCTCCTTCACCTCTTCGTCCGTCTGTCTGTCCTGAAATTCTATTCGAAGAGCATGACATAAGTCAGTCCAAATAAGCTGTCGGTTCTGGCGAAAATATCTCCAGAACCAATCAGCTGCTCGATCTGTGAATAACAGGTACAGACAACGGGTGACAATAGTAAAATCGTTATTTAAACACATCTCTGTCAGCCGCTCTATTCTGAAGATGAACGCTTCAACATCCAGACCATCGGGTCTGCCGGAGAACGTTACGTTCCAATTTCTAACTGTGGTAGAGTGCTGATCGAGATGTGTTCGTAATCTAGCTGGAGCAAGAGCAGGATGAGGTTCAGCAAACATTGGTGGTACCGGTACGTTATTCCGCACAAACGCATTCACTGGTGTATAATTTCCGGAATGAACCGATTGATGTCTCGGGGTGGTGGGCGAGATTACATTATGCGCTAGGGGTAGTAACACTTCAGGTGCCGGGGCACGTGATTGCAACATTGAGTGATTAATTCTCGAAATTTCCTGATCGATGTGAGCATTTACTGCTTCCTGAAAACCTTGATCTTCCGCTGCAGCGGCACCATATATGGGAGATCGTTGAGCTATATTCACTCGCACTTCATCGGCGAGTCGAGATGGTGGAAGACGGTTTGCCAAAGGCGTAGACGAGGGCTGATTTCCGGTACTGGAACGACGTTGCCAACCTGCGGTAACAGATCGAGTCACAGGTCGCGGTGGGGGTGGCACTATTGTATAATTATTTTTATCTATCCCTCGAGGCAACCTCTGTAATTCTGCACGCTCACAAGCGGCTCGACAAATTGGGCAGGTGCGATTCTGCAACAACCAGTCGTTGAGGCAGATGTCATGAAAGAGATGGTTACACCGAGTGAGAAGTTTTACGTCGGCCGGCACTATTTCGTGTTGACAAACAGCACAAGAGCTGGACCTGTCCAGAACGTCAATCTTATCAACCGCAGACATTATGAAAACTCAAACTGCCGCACAGGACTAGACCAATAAAGACAAGTATATGGAGAGAAAATTGTTACACTAGCTAATTGTTACTTATTGCAAATGTTTAAAACGAATAAACAATCTAATTACCACCAGAAAAAAATATACTTTATTACAATATTTTAGTACTTAAAATATATTAGAGCAGAAGTTAGAGAGTTGTATGGAAATTTCGTTATTCAAACCTCAAACAGCCGCGCGATATCCTTCGCAATTCGACAATTATATTAAATAAGATTTATTATTATCTTGATATTATTTTATTACTATTTACAATTGTTTTCCAAGGTGCTGATATATGAACAGAACAAAAAAAATTAAACGGTGAGATTTGAGAGAAAATAAGTATACTACAAATATGGCAGAAGATGGCAATTACGAAAATACTACTGTGTTCAAAGATATTAGAGTAGCGTTTAAAGAGTGGTATGTCGATATAATTATTATTAAGACGATGTAAGTATTCCAACCTTGAACAGCCGCGCGAGATCTGACAACAGCCGAGTGTGTAACACACAAAAAAAACTATCTTGGCTGATGCTTGTATTTGATTTGACCAAACAAGGTAAAAATTGTACTGTGAGAGAAAATAGGTATACTACAACTATGGCAGAAGATGAGCACAAAAGAAAATTTACAGACCCAATTCCGGGCAGGTCTGACGGTTCCCGATACTCAAAACTGAGTAACAAACAAAAAAAAATATATAGAAGTGCGGCAAGCCTACCGGTTCGGCAAGAAAATACTTAAAATTAACAAAATTGAATCTTGCCTGTACAAGAAAAAAATTATATATAAAAATTTAACCTAACATGCAGGAATATAATTTAAGGAAATCTCTAAGCTACTTAAATTAATATTTACAAATTAATACTTCTGCCGTGGACTTCTATCTGGATTATGGTATATGTAAGATTTGTCCTTTGATTTGACTTTATGTATATTTTATCCTTTTGTTATTTTATTAAGTATAATTTATCGTGTTGGTATCTAAAATTGTGATAGAGAAAAAAAACCAATAAGTACATGATTTTATCAGCAGTTTTATTCATTTACTAATAAATATTTATTCATTTATTTATTAATAAATATTTATTTATTTATTTAATATATTTATTTATTTATTTATTCAATATATTTATTTATTTACTTATTTACTGACGACGGACGGACGGACCAATCAAGGGGGGAGTTCACCACACCTGGGGTTGAAGGTGGTGATCGCCGTTCTTTCTCAGCATTGTTGATTTTATATTTTATTTTATTTTATTTTGGGACCAAAGAAAAGTTAAAATAGGCTACGTTAAAAGGATGGGTAATCAGAAAGGAAAAGGGGAGAAGAGGGGATGGATAAGGAAGGGAATTGATATGGTGGGAAGGGAATAAGGTGGGGTATGTGTCGTCGGCCTGTCACCCGGATGACAAGTGCCGCCGGAATGGTCAGAGGATAAATCCTCTGCACCATTATTCAATCAACCGACACCCCTCATCCGCGATCGAGAACGACGAAACATACGGGGAGGTGCTATGATCTGAGTTAATCCAACTAACTCGCGACATGAAGGCTGGGCGAACATCTTCCCTCAGCAGTTGATATCAAACTGCTTTAGAAGATGTTCCCCAGTATCATTCGCGAGAACCGGACAACTCAGATCTTAGGGTGCTAATGCTCCAGGGAGGGGACTCTAACGTTATGGAGCTGTTAGCCCAGCTGAGAATCTCACTGTCACAGCGAACCCAGAGCATGACCAGATGACCAGGCTGGATGTGATAGGCGTATACACCATTTCACAAATATCTAAGCCTGGCATCTGGAAACCTCTGGCATTCCCTGTGCCAGTAAGAAACCCAGCCGTTACTAGGGTCCGTGGGTTTGTAAAGCCCATTGAGAATGATCCCGAAGAATCATTCTCACCCTTGCGTTTCAAAAATACAAAAAAGGGATCATTGCTGGAGGCGTAGGGACGCAACTCCCCATCAAAGAAAAGTCTGAGGAATCTCAGACTTCCTTTGCTCCTGCGCGTGGGAAGCAGGGAATTGCTTCCACGCCGCCAGAGTCTTTACTATTGTTTTGGTGGAAAATGAAATTAAATTTGAAGAAAAAAAATTTTCAAAAAAAAATTTTTCAAAATTTTTGAAAATATGGAGGGACTCCTCCAGAGTCCTACATCGCGGTAGGGACCCTTAGAGTAGCCCCACGTTGGGCGCCAATTTGTAATGAAGCGCTTTCTAATTGGCGAACCAATGAGAAGGACCTAGCAGGAAGCGTACCTAGCGAGATTGATTTTCAAGCCCCAAACTAGCTTCAGCCCATGGGAACGATAAAGTAACCCTGCTACTTCAGCACAAATACAGACATGTACGCTATTCACGAAAGTTTGCAGAAATGGAAAGAAATACAAGTGGAAAAACGAAGACTCTGGCGACCCCTGTTGCGAAAGACCCACGATCAACACGTCCAACCCCCACGTTCACTCACTTACGCACCCACACACACACACACATTCACACCCCCTTATCACTATGACTGAAGTAACAAAATAAATTTACTCACCCCATGATTAAACCCCGTCCTCCTATTCTGCTTCCATCAGCCCTCCATCAGCACGTTGTTCAGGTTTGAAATCTCGCAAAAAAAATACTTTGTATGTCGCGAACGTTATGGAGAAACGATGAATCAATTGGTGATCAGCAGCGTTGCATAAACTTGTATTTAAAATCGTGAGTCAGTTTGTCCTTCAAAAGCGTTGACTCAATTTATAAACAATGACGTTGAACCAATTTGTAATCAAATGCGTTGATAAAATTAGTAATCCAAATAGTTGAATAAATTTGCAGTCAAAAGCGTTGACTAAATTTATAAACAATAACGTTGAACCAATTTGTAATCAAATGCGTTGATAAAACTAGTAATCCAAATAGTTGAATAAATTTGTAGTCAAAAGCGTTGACTAAATTTATAAACAATAACGTTGAAACAATTTGTAATCAATTGCGTTGATAAAATTAGTAATCCAAATAGTTGAATAAATTTGTAGTCAAAAGCGTTGACTAAATTTATAAACAATAACGTTGAAACCAATTTGTAATCAATTGCGTTGATAGAATTAGTAGAAATAGTTGAATAAATTTGTAGTCAAAAGCGTTGACTAAATTTATAAACAATAACGTTGAAACAATTTGTAATCCATTGCGTTGATAAAATTAGTAATCCAAATAGTTGAATAAATTTGTAGTCAAAAGCGTTGACTAAATTTATAAACAATGACGTTGAACCAATTTGTAATCAAATGCGTTGATAAAATTAGTAATCCAAATAGTTGAATAAATTTGTAGCCAAAAGCGTTGACTCAATTTATAAACAATAACGTTGAAACAATTTGTAATCAATGGCGTTGATAAAATTAGTAATCCAAATAGTTGAATAAATTTGTAGTGAAAAGCGTTGACTAAATTTATAAACAATAACGTTGAACCAATTTGTAATCAATTGCGGTGATAAAATTAGTAATCCAAATAGTTGAATAAATTTGTAGTCAAAAGCGTTGACTCAATTTATAAACAATGACGTTGAAACAATTTGTAATCAATTGCGTTGATAAAATTAGTAATCCAAATAGTTGAATAAATTTGTAGTCAAAAGCGTTGACTCAATTTATAAACAATGACGTTGAACCAATTTGTAATCAAATGCGTTGATAAAATTAGTAATCCAAATAGTTGAATAAATTTGTAGCCAAAAGCGTTGACTAAATTTATAAGCAATAACGTTGAAACGATTTGTAATCAATTGCGTTGATAAAATTAGTAATCCAAATAGTTGAATAAATTTGTAGTCAAAAGCGTTGACTAAATTTGTATTCAAAATCGGGAATCAGTTTGTCATCCAAAAGCGTTGAATGATTTTAAAGTCCACACCGTTGAATAAATTTGTAGTCAAATGCGTTGACTAAATTTGTATTCAAATTCATGGAACCCAATTGCAATCAAAATCGGTGAATAATTTTATAATCCAATTCGTTGAATAAACTATTTTTATTTAAGATATATTTGAACTATTCTTTAAATTACAGTTTAATCATTTAATAACAAGAACGACAAAAGTTATATAAACACGGTAATAATGATTTACAACTCATCACGCCAGTCTCGTACATTCTTATATTTTATATTTACAGATAATGATTTTTTTTGTTTGTTTTTTGTATTTATATTTAATAAATTAGAAATATTCACTAGCCTAAAGTTCAATAATTTAAGAACAATGACGACACAATTTAACTAAACACGGTAATAAATATTTTAAATTGATCATGCCAGTCCCGTACATTTGTATAATTTATAGTTACCGATAATGATTTTTTTTGATATTTATATTTAATATGTTTGAAATATTCACTCGATTAAAGATCAATAATTTAATAACAATGATGACACAATTTATCGGAACACGGAATAGGTATTTAGAACAGAAAGCTAATTCGTTAAGCGAATTATGCAGGTCCCTAATAAATTCTCACAGTTTTATAAAATTTTTGGTACCTTTACTAATCCTTTTTCGCGCTTATCCAAAATGTCAGCCATGCCCAAAAGTTTGACGTGGTATTTTTATCCAAATTGGCACAATTTCGCGAAATGCAGGACCAGACGTCCATCAAAAGTAATATGTATCACCATCACTCACGATCGTCATCTTCATGGTGAATTTTATTCCATTGTTGAGAACTGCCGACATAGTAAAAGAAAAACACTCCTCCAACAAAATCTCATGCACGACTGACAGCCGTCCAAACACCAAAAAACAAATGTAATAGAACTAAGAGAGAAAACAATTTACAGTGCTCATTATATAGTCAAATTTTTAGTCTCGCAATAACTCGAATATAGTGTTTTAGATGGGAGATAATTAATTTACATCAGATTTTCAAATTATTGGGAACTTATTATAGTTCACAAAACCGTTTGCTATTTGATAACATTGTACTAAAATAAGGTTGGGACACAGGATATTTCCGACACATCCATAACACGTATAATTGAATTCAAAATGAATCAAATACAGATTCGATCAATGATATGATGTTTAGACATTTATTAACTACATTCTGCAATATCAGTACAGTGAAGTTCAGTTCAATAACGGAAGGATTGTTTAAAGCAAAACACTCATACAAAGACAAATCAAATGTTTAACAAAGCAAGAATAGTAATTCGTTGTATGTTGACGATTGGAAACAGAATACACGTAGCTGTTATGAGGTTTTGAGAATTTCGTTGTTTCATTACGGTTTGTGTTTTGAAAAAAAAGAAGAGTTTAAACTCAAGTAGTAAGGCGAGAACAATCGAATGGAAGTATAACGCGCGTCAATTTTAGTGCGTTGCAAGATTAAATTCTGATTACTTTTTAGTGGTTATACGAAAGATGATTAATGAAAACTATTAATTAATTCAAATTAACCAATATTATGTTATATTAATGAATAGATAACTCAAGGTAATTAGTGCAATTTTCTTTCTCCTATACCTTTGTCCGGCTATTGCAGATTCAGTAGATTTCAAGAAACATAAGGAAACTATGGGTTAAGGAAACTAAACGAAATATGACTATTGATGATGAAGGGATGAGAATCCATTACAAGCGTTACAGATCAATATAAGGAACAACAACCAAGGAGACTGCGACTGTAACACACTACGTTCTGACATTAATCCAGACTATCCATTACAGTTTCGAGAAAATATTACAAAATCACAAATTCATATTTCTTTCAAAATTCCAAAAATATTGTAAAAATTAAATAAAATCAAACTTTTTTCAAAATTCCAAAAATATTCTAAAAATTAGAATAAAATCAAAGATTTAAACTTTTTCCAAATTCCAATAATATTCCAGAAATTCTTAAAAATTCAAACTTTTCCAAAATTCTAAAAATATTGCAAAAATCATTACAAAATCAAAAATTGAAACTTTTTTCAAAACTCCAAAAATTTTTACAAAATCAAAAATTAAAACTTTTACCAAAATTCTAAAAATATTGCAAAAATTATTACAAAATCAAATATACAAACTTTTTTCAAAATTCCAAAAATATTTCAAAAACTATAACATATTCAAAAATTTCCATGTCCAATTTCATTTTCAATTACATTTACATCATAAAAACAGCTACATTTTTTTTCCAAAAAATTGGCTAAAAAAATAAATGAATTCATTTTTTGACACACTTGACATTATTTTTTTGACAAACTTATAATGCCATAATTCTCAATAATAATAATAAAATTTCATGTCATACAAATTATTAATTTTATTTTATTCCGAAAAATTGGGGAAAAAGTCAATAAAAATCTTTCTTTTGACACACTTGACAACATTTTTTTGACAAACTTATAATGCCATAATTCTCAATAATAATAATAAAATTTCATTTAAACAAATAATTAATTTTATTTTTTCCAAAAAATTGGGTAAAAAAATAAATAAAAATCTTAATTTTGACACGCTTGACAACATTTTTTGACAAACTTGTAATGCAATAATCTAGTTTTTGAACTCACACACCAATCCCTACCACCAAGGTTTCTCCAAATTCAATGTTCCTACTCGTAATCACTTAAAATGGACGTTTTTTAAGCCAAATGAAAATTTGTTGTTTTTAACACACTTAATGATTTTTTTGACACACTTTCGGTACAGTTTTTGAACATAGCGTCCATTCGGACCTGTCCCTTGAGTAGACATATTTTTAGAAATTTTTGAAACCCCTCCAGCGGTTTTCCCTGCAGCGTAGGTAATGACGGACGGCCGGCAGACAGACATACATTTGTTTTTTTTGCATTTTTAGAATCAGTAGGTTCTAAAACGTCGAGAAATGCCAAAAAAGTGGGGGTAAGAATTTCACTTTTGGCTCATGAATGTAACACTTAGGTCTTTCAGACCGAAGTAATGTTATAAATTTTTATTTTTATATTTGCTGAAAATAAAAAAGTTTTTGTTGTTTAATTAAACGTTTTTTTTTTTTTATTTGTCAAAAAAAAATAAAGGTGGGTCGTGTAATGGATAGTCTGGGCTAATGTCCGAACCCAGTATATTATAGTCTCAGATTTATTGGTTTTCATTTTTTTTATTCACCTGTACCGCGCGTAATAGTTTCCCATCCATTCACCTTCAATAGCCGTATTTTTATAGTCCCCGTAACCCGTAGTTCCTTATTTTTCCTAGACCCCATTTAAATTTTCAATAGTTGGACCGACCATATGTGAGAAAACCAAAAGATTTTTGCACTGATTACGCTGGTTTGATATGTTAATTAATCTAATATAAGATTGGTTGGTTTTAATTAATTAATAATTATCTTTAAAGATCATCCATATTTTTATTTTACAACACCCTAAAAATGACGTGCGCTATGGTTACATTCAATATACTATTAAAGTTTGAATTCTCTAAACATCAACCGTAATTAAACAACTAACTTTTTTTGAACCCTAAGTCGGCTGTGCGTATTTTTCCAGTCATCAACATTCAACGATTTAATATCTCGTTTTTGTTAAACATTCTATTGTCTTATTTTCTCTCAAAATGATTTTTCCGTTTCACTATAATGTGATTCTGGATTATAGTTTTGCATTTGATTCATTTTGAATTCAATGGTGAATGTTGTTGATGTGTCGGAAATATTTTGTGTTACAACCTTGTCGTTGTGCAATAGTATCAAATAACGAACGGTTTTGTGTAATTTTGAAAAATTCCCAACAATTGAAAACTTGATGGAAATTAATTTCCAAAACACCGTATTCGAGTTTTTTCGAGACAAAAATTTTTGGCTATATAATACGGCTCTGTCAATTATTAAAATCTCTTAGTTTATTACATTTGCGTGGTGATGGTTATGGTCACATAGTCATTCCGTCCGGTTGACTTTCAAAAATCATAGTGCAAGTTATTTGTGAGTTTAAATTTAAAACAAAAAAAAATTTTATATGTTGTGTGCCGTTCTGAATCATACAAAGAAAAAAAAATTTTAATGAATTTGTAAAATTGTTAACGCAAAAAAAAAAATCTTTATATGTTTGTGTTGTGCCCACTATAATAATGTGCCGTAAAATCAACAAGCAAAAAAAAATTGCATTAAATCTACGTAGTACAAAATATTATAATCAATATTAAATTTGGTGAGTGCCAATATTTCCATTAGTTGAATTTGTTTGTATTTAGTATCACTGAGTTAGTCCAATTTAGTCAAAAATTTATATGTGCAAGTTAAAACAAATTGATATGTTTTGTGACGTAACGAAAACTGTACGCGCGCTATCATCCTAATGTTAATTATTTTTGACATAAATGTTTTAGTGATAATTAAATGGAATTATTGTGACTAACTATTAAAATATATATTTTTTTTGTGGAATATATTTTGTATCCACGTATTTCTCTTAAAATTTAAGTAGAACAATTGTTTGTACTAATTAAAAGTTTTTAACTCAGTTGAATGAGTCCTATTTTTTTGTAAAACTTAAATTATTTCGACTGCCGAAGATTTAAGAAGGTATGATAAATATTATAAATTCGAACTACCATATTATGTAAAAGAAAGATGTATCTTATTTATTAGTTGTGTATTTGTTTAAATAGACAATCGAATTGTAACAAAATATGATTACAGTTATTATGCTAAATGAACGTATGCTGTATTTTATTTTCTATTGAACGTCGTGGAATTTGATAACTTGTGTTATGATAACATAAAAAAAATGGTTTATTTTTATTTGTGATTCTGAAATTTACCAAATTTAAATGGCAGTACTATTTTGAAGTTGGATGTTGATGTGAATAAATTAATAATATGATGCAAGATCCAAATTATAAAAAAGGCCGGAATATGACGTCCTTCAACGATGAGGCCACAATATCATCATCCGCCGTATCAATATTTTGGCGGTTACTACTGTAGGTTAGTGCAACTCAGCATTGGCATCAGGTTTTTGGCTGTTGCTATCGTCTATTATACCTGTTTCGACACACCAATAATACAAAATTTTCATTTAATTACTGCCGTATCGCTTCATTATCATTGTTACAACTTGGTTACAGTTATACTTCAACGAATAATTTAACGGGTGTGGTTACAATTGATTACCTTTGGGATTTCAACGCATACGTCAACCATTACTTTTGCCGTATTGCTTCACTATCATTGTTACAAAATTATTACAGTTATCCTGCACGTATAGTTTAACTAGTGTTGGTACAATTTGTCACATTGTTTGGATTTCAACGCATACGTCAACAATTATTCTTTTTTGCCGTATTGCTTCACTATCATTGATACAAAATTATTACAGATATACTGCAACGAATAGTTTAACTAGTGTTGGTGCCATTTACTACAAGTTTTGGATTTCAACGCATACGTCAACAATTATGTTTTGCCGTATTGCGTTCCCATCATTGATACAAATTGTCACCGTTCGATTTCAATAAATAGTTTGGCTAGTGTTGGTACACTTATTTTCGATTTCAACGCATCCTGCCACAACTACATTTCAACGCATTCGGCTTAATTGATTGCAAGTTTATTTAACGTTTCTATGTACCATTTTTTTTTTTTTCTCACAACGTTATCATTGTGTTCAACGTTTTATTCAACAAAATCCTTCAACGCTGATGCTTGCAAGTTTACGGAATGGTTCTACTTGTCATTTGCTGCAACAACGTCATCCATTACCGTTTCTACGTAACGTTTATTCAATAAAATTGTTTAATGATTGCAAATTTATTTAACATTTCTACACAACCATTTATTCATTGTTTATAAGAACAACATTAATTAACGCTGCTGACTGCCAGTTTATGGAATGTTCCTACGGGTCATTCACTGCAACAACGATATCAATTAACGTTTCTACGTAACGTTTATTCAATAAAATTGTTTAATGATTGCAAATTTATTCAACATTTCTACACAACCATTTATTCATTGTTTATAAGAACAACCTTACTTACCGCTGATGATTGCTAGTTTATTGAACGTTTCTACTCATCATTTTTATTCAACAATATTATCATTTAACGTTTCTAATTACCGTTTTACTCAACAACATTACTTACCGCTGATGATTACTAGTTTAGTGAACGTTTCTACTCATCATATTTATTCAACAATATTATCATTTAACGTTTCTAATTAACGTTTTACTCAACAACATTACTTACCGCTGATGATTGCTAGTTTATTGAACGTTTCTACTCATCATTTTTATTCAACAATATTATCATTTAACGTTTCTAATTAACGTTTCATTCAACAAAATTACTTACCGCTGATGATTACTAGTTTATTGAACGTTTCTACTCATCATATTTATTCAACAATATTATCATTTAACGTTTCTAATTAACGTTTCATTCAACAAAATTACTTACCGCTGATGATTGCTAGTTTATTGAACGTTTCTACTCATCATTTTTTTATTCAACAATATTATCATTTAACGTTTCTAATTAACGTTTCATTCAACAAAATTACTTACCGCTGATGATTACTAGTTTATTGAACGTTTCTACCCATCATTTTTCTTCAACAATATTATCAGATAACGTTTCTAATCAACGCTTTATCCATCGAAATTCTCCAACGTGACCAGCGTACCAATGGAAGGCTGATGGAATCGGAATAGGAGGTCAGGAATTAATCGTGGGGTGAGTACACTCAGTTTGTTTTTTTTTTATTATTTTATTTTTTTTTAATTAAGGTGGGGGGGTGTGAATGGGTGTAAAAGGGCGTGTCAGAGATTGAATCGGGACATGCTAGTCGTCGAATGTGTGGGTGAATGTGTGACGTGTGAGTGTGTGGGCGTCTGAGAGTGAATGTAGGGGTTGGGCGTGGTGATCGTGGATCTTTCGCCCATGGCGTCGCCAGAGTCTCCATTTTTCCACTTGTATTTCTTTCCATTTCTGCAGATTTTCGTAAATAGCGTACATTTCTGTATTTGTGCTGAAGTAGCAGGTATTACTCTATCAAACCCGCGATGGCTGAGTCTTAGTCGTGATGGCTTTAAACTACTCAAGGTACGCTTCCTGCTATGCCACTCTCATTGGTTCGCCACTGAGAAACCGCTTCATTACAAATTGGCGCCCAACGTGGGGCTTCTCTAAGGGTTTCTACAGTGATGTAGGACCCTGGAGGAGTCCCTCCATGTTTACACAAAATTTGAAAAATTTTTTTTTTGAAAATTTTTTTTCATGTTAATTTTCAAGTTGCACCCAACAATAGTAAGAGACTCTGGCGGCGTGGAAGCAGTTCCCTGCTTCACACGCGCAGGAGCGAAGGAAGTCTGAGATTCCTCAGACTTTCCTTCGATGGGGTTTTGCGTCCCCACGCCTCCAGCTACAACTCTCCTTTTTGTATTTTGATAACGCAAGGGTGAGAATGGTTCTTCGGAATCATTCTCAATGGGCTTTACAAACCCACGGACCCTAGTAACGGCTGGGTTTCTTACTGGCACGGGGAATGCCGGGGGTGACCGGGTGCCAGGATTAGATATTTGTGAAATGGCGTATACGCCTATCACATCCATCCTGGTCATCTGGCCATGCTCTGGGTTCGCTGTGACAGTGAGATTCTCAGCTGGGCTAACTGCTCCATAACGTTAGAGTCCCCTCCCTGGAGCGTTAGCACCCTATGGTCTGAGTTGTCCGGTTCTCGCGAATGATACTGGGGAACATCTTCTAAAGCAGTTCGATATCAACTGCTGAGGGAAGATGTTCGCCCAGCCTTCATGTCGCGAGTTAATTGGATTAACTCAGATCATAGCACCTCGCCCGTATGTGTTGGTGGTGTGGATCGCAGTTGGCAGGTGTTGATGATCGAATGGTGGTCCAGAGGATTTATCTTCTGGCCATCCCGTCAGCACTTGTCAGCTGGGTGAGATCCCATCAGCACATACCCCTTCTTATTCCTTTCCCACCCTACCTTTTCCCATCCTTTTACCTCCGCTCTTCTTCCCTTCTCCTTTCTGATTTCCCATCCTTTAACGTAGCATAATTTTACTTTTCTTTGGTCCCAAACAAACAAAAACATCTTAAAACAACAACAAATAATGAAAGACCGGCGATCACCCCTTCCAGCCCCATGTGTGGTGAACTTCCCCCAGGATTGGTCCGTCTGTCCTCCGTCCACAAATAAATAAATAACAAAAAAAAAAAGGAAAATAAATATTTATTATTGTGTAAATAGCAAATAAATAAATATAATAATAAATAAATAAATAGAATAACCAATAAATAAATATAATAATAAATAAATAAATATTTAATAAAGAAATAAATAAGTATTTATTAATTAAATAGTTAATAAATACATAAGACGGCAAAACAGCTGATAATATTGGGAACTAAATTTTTTTTTTCAATATATTTTAGATGCCAGCACAAAAAAATAAATATTAAACAAATAGATTATACATCAAGAATACGTATTTAAACCAAATATAGGAATTAATAATATATCAAATAAGGAAAACGAAGAGTATTCAACTCAAATAAATAAGCATCAAGAATAAGAAAATTATAACGGAAAACCAAAAATTTTATTCACCAATTTAAAGCTAACCTGGATAGAAGACTACAATTCGATTAATATTAGGTATAGATTGTTAGATTTAATCTTGCTTGTATATTTTCGTTTAAGGCATGATAGGCTAAGTTTTTTTTGTATTTTTGTTAAATTTTGAAACACATTTGCTTGTCGAACCGGTAGGCTTGCCGCCCTTTTTTTTGTTTTCCCTTTTTGATTTTCGATTCGGGGAATTTCTGAGCCGCCCGAAATCGATTCGGAAATTTTTGTTTAATCCCCCGCCGACAATAGTGTAGGATATTAATTTTCACGCATTTTGCTTCATAATTTTTGTTCCCCACTTACCTCGTTAATAACAGTATAACTTACCTGTTTTTTTTTTTGGGCTTCATTTTCGCGTTTGTTTCACCAGATTGAACTGCTGCCCGTTAAAGCAAAAAAAAAAAAAAAAAAAAAAAAAAAAAAAAACAAAAAAACAAATTTTTCCTGATTGTTCACACATCAACAACGTAAGTAGTAATAGATATTTCATTCTTGATTACCCTCGGCGATAGCCCGTTTTACAAGTTTCTTAATCCATACATTGGACGAAGTGGTCAGATATCGCACAGCTGGTTAAGGGTTTGAATAACGAAATTTCCATACAACTCTCTAATATATTTCAAGTACTAAAATATTGTAATAAAGTATTTTTGTCTGGTAATAATTAAATTGTTTATTCGTTTTCAACGTTTGCAATAAGTAACACTTGGCTAGTGTAACAATTTTTCTCCCTATACTTGTCTTTATTGGTCTGGTCCTGTACGGCGGTTTGAGTTTTCATAATGTCAGCGGCTGATAAGATTGACGTTCTGGACAGGTCCAGCTCTTGTGCTGTTTGTCAGCACGAAATAGTGCCGGCCGACGTAAAACTCCTCACTCGGTGTAACCACCTCTTTCATGACATCTGCCTCAACGACTGGTTGTTGCAGAATAGCACCTGCCCGATTTGTCGAGCCGCTTGTGAGCGTGCAGAATTACAGAGGTTACCTCGAGGGAGGGAGAAAACTAATGATACAATGGTGCCACCACCACCGCGACCGGTGACCCGCTCTATTACCGCAGGCTGGCAACGTCGTTCCAGTACCGGAATTCAACCCTCGTCCACTCCCTTGGCAAACCGTCTCCCACCATCTCGACTCGCCGATGAAGTGCGAGGGAATATAGCTCAAAGATCTCCCATATATGGTGCCGCTGCAGCGGAAGATCCAGGTTTTCAGGAAGCGGTAAATGCTCACATCGATCGGGAAATTTCAAGAATTAATCACTCAATGATGCAATCACGTGCTCCAGCACCTGAAGTGTTGTTACCCCTAGCACATAATGCAGTATCACCCACCACCCCGCGTCATCAAACGGTTCATTCCGGAAATTATACACCAGTGAATGCGTATATGCGAAATAATGTACCAGTACCACCATTGTTTGCTGAGCCTCCTCCTGCTCTTGCTCCAACTAGAATGAGAACACATCTCGAGCAGCACTCTACAACAATTAGAAATTGGAACGTAACGTTCTCGGGTAGACCCGATGGTCTAGATGTTGAAGCGTTCATCTTCAGAATAGAGCGGCTGACCGAGATGTGTTTAAATAGCGATTTTACTATTGTCACCCGTTGTCTGTACCTGTTGTTCACAGATCGAGCAGCTGATTGGTTCTGGAGATATTTTCGCCAGAACCGACAGCTTATTTGGACTGACTTGTGTCATGCTCTGCGAATTGAATTTCAGGACCGGCAGACGGACGAAGAAGTGAAGGAGCGGATGAGGGCCAGGAAACAGCGGCCCACGGAATTGTTTGACGAATTCTTACAAGCGATTTATCGACTGGCAGATAAGCTACGAGTACCGATGTCGGACGCGGAGTTGTTATCCTTGATACGCAACAACTTACGATTAGAAATTAGAAGGGAGCTGTTATATGTTACCATTTATGGACTGGAACATCTGCGCCAGCTCTGCCGTGATCGCGAAAAGTTATGGGCCGAGTCAGTAACCAGATCGCGAGATTATAATATTCGACCGTCTAGACCGGTGTCTGAGGTGGATTTAGATAGTGAATTCTCACGAATTCAAATTAGCGAATTGCCAACTGAATCATTACCAATTACCTCTAACGAACTTGCGGCAATACAGCCTGCCCCTAATATGAAACGAATAACCAGTTCAACTATTTGTTGGAACTGTAAACGACCTGGTCATCGGTGGCACGATTGTCGTGAATCTCAGCGATTGTTTTGTTGGGGATGCGGAAAAGACGATGTATTATGTCCTAACTGTGAAAATTGTCGGGGAAACCGAAGGGGGGGCCAGAATCCCAACACCTTTTCTCGCTCCCAGGACCTGTCTTAGAATCATCTGAGACCAAATTCGATTTATCTCCTGATCCCTCGGTTGTGTCATCTACCACTCCCACTAACCTATTTGTACCCGATACACGGTCGAACCGAACCTCAACTTCCAATCTGATAGAACACCCGTTAATTACTACTTCGGTTACATTAGTACCCACTCATGATACTAATGTGAAATTATTGAAACGAACACCCGATCATACTGAACCGCCTCCATTATGGACCAAAATCAAATCGTTCCAACAACGATTGAACGAATACCTGAAAATACGCGCAACCATATTTGTCGATTCATTATCCTCTTTGAAACTTCCATCGCGCTCTGCGCTCCGTTCTCGTATTTATTGGCAACAACGACATCTGTTTAAATCCAAAACCATTTCCTCCATTGTGAAATTGGCCAACGATGTGAGATCTTATGCCACCGTGTCAATATTGGGTAAACAACATACTGGACTGTTGGATAGTGGAGCGTCCTTGACTGTAATTGGTGGTGATTTTGCTAAAGAAATCGTGCAAACTCCAGACCTCCTGACTTATTCATCTGCAGTAGTTCGTACTGCCGATGGCCAAAGGCAGAAGATCCTGGGATTTGTAAAAACAAAGATTTCATTTATGAACCAAGTCAGAACCCTGGACGTCTTCGTTATCCCGTCTTTAACGCAAGATCTATACTTAGGTATAGATTTCTTTAATGCTTTTGGCTTGTTTAACCCATTATTTAGCTTACCTACACGTTCGACTACAGAGTCAGTAATTTCAGATTTGTCTATGGACAACCAGGAACGCTTACAAAACGCTATCCAACTTCTACCATCATTTTCGAAAATGGGTCTGGGTCGAACACATCTGTTAGAACATGTTATTGATGTGGGCACTGCAGCTCCCATCAAGCAACGACACTACCCAATATCGCCCGCCATTGAGAGACTGATGGGAGAAGAACTGGATAGAATGTTATCTCTGGGTATCATAGAGGTTTCAAACAGTCCATGGTCGAGCCCAGTGGTTTTAATTCGCAAACCCGGGAAGAATCGTCTTTGTTTGGATAGCCGAAAGGTCAATACAGTCACCAAAAAGGATGCTTACCCCCTTCCACAGATTGATGGAATTTTGAGTCGTCTGCCACAGAGTAATTTCATTTCCAGTTTGGATCTGAAAGACGCTTTTTGGCAGATACCTCTTGAAAAACACTCCCGAGAGAAAACTGCTTTTACGGTCCCGGGGCGGCCATTGTATCAGTTCGTAAGAATGCCTTTCGGACTGTGCAATGCGCCGCAAACAATGACTAAATTGATGGACCAAGTAATTCCTCCACATCTCAAGTCGTGCGTCTTCGTATACTTGGATGATCTTCTAATAGTTACAGATACCTTCGAGGCCCATCTGAAGCTGTTAGAAGATATCTCCCAGTGTCTTAGACGTGCGAACTTGACGATAAACGTGGAAAAAAGTAAGTTTCTCTTGCCGGATGTAAAATATTTGGGATATGTCGTGGGAGGTGGTACGTTAAAAATTGATCCTGATAAAACTCAGGCCATTTCTGAATTTCCTACGCCGCGTACGTCCAAACAGATTCGACGTTTCCTGGGTATGGCGGGTTATTATCGCCGTTTTATATCTGATTTCTCTGCTATGTCCTCTCCAATATCAGATTTGTTGAAGAAAAATTCTAATAAATTCGTATGGACACAGGAAGCTGAAACAGCATTTATCAATCTCAAAAATGCTCTCATATCAGCCCCAGTCCTCATAAACCCCGACTATACTAAACCCTTTACTCTCCAGTGCGACGCTAGCAACGACGGTATAGGTTGTGTACTGCTTCAGTGTGACATGGACGGTATGGAGCATCCCATAGCGTACATGTCCAAAAAACTAAATTCTGCGCAGCGCAATTACTCCACTAGCGAGAAAGAGTGTCTAGCCGCCGTACTGGGAGTAAAGAAATTTAGAGCGTATGTCGAGGGTCAGGCCTTTAAGATCATAACTGATCATGCTTCATTAAAATGGTTAATGCAACAGAAAGACCTTTCTGGTCGATTGGCTCGTTGGAGCTTGAAATTGCAGGGTTATGTCTTTGATATTGAGTACCGAAAAGGAAATTTAAACATAGTTCCAGACACTTTATCAAGACGTGACTCTGTTGACGTCATTTCTGAATTATGTCCAGTGCCTGAATTAGATCTTAATTCCCCTTTCTTCAACACTTCTCGATATTTGGAGTTGGTAAATCTGGTTACCGAAGCAGACGGTACTTTGCCTGATCTGAAAGTAATTTCTGGTCGGGTTTATAAACGAACGGCTTGTCTAGATCTTGATATTCCTTCAGAGGGTGAGGTTTGGAAATTGTGGTTACCTGAGGAATACACTGACGAGTGTATTGCAAGGGCCCACAATCCTCCTACCTCATCTCATGGAGGTCTAGCAAAAACCTTGTATAACATTCGTAAATTTTACTATTGGCCTCGTATGTATACCCAGGTTAAATCTTACATAGGAAATTGTAAGACCTGTAAAGAAATCAAAGCGACTAATGTTCCACTTCGTGCTCCCATGGTGTCCCAAATGAAAACAGAACGAATTGGACAGCGATTATATATCGATATTCTTGGCCCTTATCCTCGTTCAAAGGCCGGGAATATCGCTATCCTTGTAGTATTAGATCATGTTACTAAATATCCATTTTTATTTCCTTTACGGAAACTAACCGCTGAACCAATTTGTCATCTATTGGCTACCAATGTCTTTCACGTATTTGGTTGTCCCGAAGTTATTGTGTCCGATAATGGGACGCAGTTTAAGTCTAAACTATTTGGAGATTTCTTGGCGAAGCACGGAGTGAAACATACATTACTAGCGTTATATTCACCTCAAGCTAACGCTTCGGAACGGGTAAATAGAAGTGTTTTATCTGGTATTAGAGCCTATTTAAAGGAGGAACATTCTGAATGGGATCTGCACTTGAGCGAGATCGCTTGTGCACTACGTTGTTCCCTGCATCAAACACTTCAATGTTCCCCTTATTACGCAATGTTTGGAATACCTATGGTGACTCATGGTTCGTCATATGAACTGCTGAGACGACTGAATAGTCTTCTTGAGCCAGGTGAAACGATTCTGCGACCGGATTATCTTAATAAGATTCGAATTCGAATTCTTGATTTAACTGCCGAAGCATTTGTCAAAAGTGCTGAAAGATACAATTTACGAGCTCGGTTAACTTTGTTTAAACCAGGTGATACGGTGTTCCGAAGGAACTTTATTTTGAGTGACGCCGGTAAGAAATTATCGGCTAAACTTGCACAGAAGTTTATTGAAGCCAGAGTAATAAGGTTGGTAGGTAGCGCTGCTTACGAACTGGAGGACCTGGCTTCTAAACGTAGAGGTGTTTACCATTCCAAGGACATTCGTGCCTAATATCGGTGATAACTTCTTTTGTCACTATGTTAGTAACTTTCGCTTGTGTTTTACCGCCATTGCAAGTCAAGAGTATCGACGACCATATGAGGGTAGTTTCGTCTTGAATTCACAGTTCAGTAAGCGTGTATCAGCTGTGGTGTTCGGGTCTTGTTTCAAAAATTGTTTTTTTTCTGTTTTGACTATTTATAAGTGTAAATTCCGGGATTGAATATATTTGAATTTGGTTCAATTGGTTACCTTGAAACTATGCGAACAACCTTCCGAATCATTTGGATGGAAACGTACAACAGTGTGGCCCGGCTAGCGTAGTCGGAGAAGCATGAGACTCGTGTTGGTTCAGGTGTGGGTTGCGAGCCTGCATAACGTAAGAGCGGACTGGTCTCGGCTATTTCATTAAAGGAATTAGTCCAATGATGTTCTATTTTTCGATCTGTAGCAGATTGAATAAAATTTTTTTTTGGTGACTTTAGAGTCTCGGGAACCCCCAGATCTGCCCGAAATTGGGTCTGGAAGATTGTAGTTATCCATCGCTTGCAATAGAGTAGAATACCGATTTTATCGTTGCCCCTCCAAAAAGTTTTTTTTAATCATAGATACTTTGTTACTTTGTTTCTGCTAAGACTGGGTTTATAATACCGATCGATTTGATTGCTAATTTGTAGAATCTTGAAGTGCCTCACCATACTAAGGTGGATGTACAAGGTCTGTTTGCGACCAGTCTAGTCCTCTTTTCAACTTCTTTTTGGTCGTGAGTGCTCTTCCAAAAAGCACTTGCTCTGTAATGGATAGTCTGGGCTAATGTCCGAACCCAGTATATTATAGTCTCAGATTTATTGGTTTTCATTTTTTTTATTCACCTGTACCGCGCGTAATAGTTTCCCATCCATTCACCTTCAATAGCCGTATTTTTATAGTCCCCGTAACCCGTAGTTCCTTATTTTTCCTAGACCCCATTTAAATTTTCAATAGTTGGACCGACCATATGTGAGAAAACCAAAAGATTTTTGCACTGATTACGCTGGTTTGATATGTTAATTAATCTAATATAAGATTGGTTGGTTTTAATTAATTAATAATTATCTTTAAAGATCATCCATATTTTTATTTTACAACACCCTAAAAATGACGTGCGCTATGGTTACATTCAATATACTATTAAAGTTTGAATTCTCTAAACATCAACCGTAATTAAACAACTAACTTTTTTTGAACCCTAAGTCGGCTGTGCGTATTTTTCCAGTCATCAACATTCAACGATTTAATATCTCGTTTTTGTTAAACATTCTATTGTCTTATTTTCTCTCAAAATGATTTTTCCGTTTCACTATAATGTGATTCTGGATTATAGTTTTGCATTTGATTCATTTTGAATTCAATGGTGAATGTTGTTGATGTGTCGGAAATATTTTGTGTTACAACCTTGTCGTTGTGCAATAGTATCAAATAACGAACGGTTTTGTGTAATTTTGAAAAATTCCCAACAATTGAAAACTTGATGGAAATTAATTTCCAAAACACCGTATTCGAGTTTTTTCGAGACAAAAATTTTTGGCTATATAATACGGCTCTGTCAATTATTAAAATCTCTTAGTTTATTACATTTGCGTGGTGATGGTTATGGTCACATAGTCATTCCGTCCGGTTGACTTTCAAAAATCATAGTGCAAGTTATTTGTGAGTTTAAATTTAAAACAAAAAAAAATTTTATATGTTGTGTGCCGTTCTGAATCATACAAAGAAAAAAAAATTTTAATGAATTTGTAAAATTGTTAACGCAAAAAAAAAAATCTTTATATGTTTGTGTTGTGCCCACTATAATAATGTGCCGTAAAATCAACAAGCAAAAAAAAATTGCATTAAATCTACGTAGTACAAAATATTATAATCAATATTAAATTTGGTGAGTGCCAATATTTCCATTAGTTGAATTTGTTTGTATTTAGTATCACTGAGTTAGTCCAATTTAGTCAAAAATTTATATGTGCAAGTTAAAACAAATTGATATGTTTTGTGACGTAACGAAAACTGTACGCGCGCTATCATCCTAATGTTAATTATTTTTGACATAAATGTTTTAGTGATAATTAAATGGAATTATTGTGACTAACTATTAAAATATATATTTTTTTTGTGGAATATATTTTGTATCCACGTATTTCTCTTAAAATTTAAGTAGAACAATTGTTTGTACTAATTAAAAGTTTTTAACTCAGTTGAATGAGTCCTATTTTTTTGTAAAACTTAAATTATTTCGACTGCCGAAGATTTAAGAAGGTATGATAAATATTATAAATTCGAACTACCATATTATGTAAAAGAAAGATGTATCTTATTTATTAGTTGTGTATTTGTTTAAATAGACAATCGAATTGTAACAAAATATGATTACAGTTATTATGCTAAATGAACGTATGCTGTATTTTATTTTCTATTGAACGTCGTGGAATTTGATAACTTGTGTTATGATAACATAAAAAAAATGGTTTATTTTTATTTGTGATTCTGAAATTTACCAAATTTAAATGGCAGTACTATTTTGAAGTTGGATGTTGATGTGAATAAATTAATAATATGATGCAAGATCCAAATTATAAAAAAGGCCGGAATATGACGTCCTTCAACGATGAGGCCACAATATCATCATCCGCCGTATCAATATTTTGGCGGTTACTACTGTAGGTTAGTGCAACTCAGCATTGGCATCAGGTTTTTGGCTGTTGCTATCGTCTATTATACCTGTTTCGACACACCAATAATACAAAATTTTCATTTAATTACTGCCGTATCGCTTCATTATCATTGTTACAACTTGGTTACAGTTATACTTCAACGAATAATTTAACGGGTGTGGTTACAATTGATTACCTTTGGGATTTCAACGCATACGTCAACCATTACTTTTGCCGTATTGCTTCACTATCATTGTTACAAAATTATTACAGTTATCCTGCACGTATAGTTTAACTAGTGTTGGTACAATTTGTCACATTGTTTGGATTTCAACGCATACGTCAACAATTATTCTTTTTTGCCGTATTGCTTCACTATCATTGATACAAAATTATTACAGATATACTGCAACGAATAGTTTAACTAGTGTTGGTGCCATTTACTACAAGTTTTGGATTTCAACGCATACGTCAACAATTATGTTTTGCCGTATTGCGTTCCCATCATTGATACAAATTGTCACCGTTCGATTTCAATAAATAGTTTGGCTAGTGTTGGTACACTTATTTTCGATTTCAACGCATCCTGCCACAACTACATTTCAACGCATTCGGCTTAATTGATTGCAAGTTTATTTAACGTTTCTATGTACCATTTTTTTTTTTTTCTCACAACGTTATCATTGTGTTCAACGTTTTATTCAACAAAATCCTTCAACGCTGATGCTTGCAAGTTTACGGAATGGTTCTACTTGTCATTTGCTGCAACAACGTCATCCATTACCGTTTCTACGTAACGTTTATTCAATAAAATTGTTTAATGATTGCAAATTTATTTAACATTTCTACACAACCATTTATTCATTGTTTATAAGAACAACATTAATTAACGCTGCTGACTGCCAGTTTATGGAATGTTCCTACGGGTCATTCACTGCAACAACGATATCAATTAACGTTTCTACGTAACGTTTATTCAATAAAATTGTTTAATGATTGCAAATTTATTCAACATTTCTACACAACCATTTATTCATTGTTTATAAGAACAACCTTACTTACCGCTGATGATTGCTAGTTTATTGAACGTTTCTACTCATCATTTTTATTCAACAATATTATCATTTAACGTTTCTAATTACCGTTTTACTCAACAACATTACTTACCGCTGATGATTACTAGTTTAGTGAACGTTTCTACTCATCATATTTATTCAACAATATTATCATTTAACGTTTCTAATTAACGTTTTACTCAACAACATTACTTACCGCTGATGATTGCTAGTTTATTGAACGTTTCTACTCATCATTTTTATTCAACAATATTATCATTTAACGTTTCTAATTAACGTTTCATTCAACAAAATTACTTACCGCTGATGATTACTAGTTTATTGAACGTTTCTACTCATCATATTTATTCAACAATATTATCATTTAACGTTTCTAATTAACGTTTCATTCAACAAAATTACTTACCGCTGATGATTGCTAGTTTATTGAACGTTTCTACTCATCATTTTTTTATTCAACAATATTATCATTTAACGTTTCTAATTAACGTTTCATTCAACAAAATTACTTACCGCTGATGATTACTAGTTTATTGAACGTTTCTACCCATCATTTTTCTTCAACAATATTATCAGATAACGTTTCTAATCAACGCTTTATCCATCGAAATTCTCCAACGTGACCAGCGTACCAATGGAAGGCTGATGGAATCGGAATAGGAGGTCAGGAATTAATCGTGGGGTGAGTACACTCAGTTTGTTTTTTTTTTATTATTTTATTTTTTTTTAATTAAGGTGGGGGGGTGTGAATGGGTGTAAAAGGGCGTGTCAGAGATTGAATCGGGACATGCTAGTCGTCGAATGTGTGGGTGAATGTGTGACGTGTGAGTGTGTGGGCGTCTGAGAGTGAATGTAGGGGTTGGGCGTGGTGATCGTGGATCTTTCGCCCATGGCGTCGCCAGAGTCTCCATTTTTCCACTTGTATTTCTTTCCATTTCTGCAGATTTTCGTAAATAGCGTACATTTCTGTATTTGTGCTGAAGTAGCAGGTATTACTCTATCAAACCCGCGATGGCTGAGTCTTAGTCGTGATGGCTTTAAACTACTCAAGGTACGCTTCCTGCTATGCCACTCTCATTGGTTCGCCACTGAGAAACCGCTTCATTACAGTCGTCAAAATATGCCATTTAAAATTTGGGGTCGCAATACAAAAAAGTTTAAGAACCGCTGCTATAAAGTATCGAAATCTGTAAAAAATTAGTGTATTGGTTTTTATAAAGTTTGAATAAAAATAAGAGTAAAAATAAAGAAAACAATAATTTAAATTTATTTTTTTAAATTTTTCATTGGTCTTCAATGTTAATTTACAAAAATCAATATCAAATTGAAAAATGCTCTTATACGTATTGCTAATTAAAATAGAACGATTAGAGGTAAAAAAATTGTCATCAAAACTGGATGAAAAACTAGCGAAGTTTATTTTACAACCTTTATGCTTGATTTATAGTCGGTAACTTTAACTTAACGTAAAGTACAAATGTATGAAAATGCACTAGAACATTTATAGTCGGTACGTAAACTTAACGTTAACTTAACGTAAAGTTCATTTCATTCTATCTTAAGGATTTTTTGACGTTTAGTATAAAAACTGAAGAAAACTAATATTTAATTGCAAGTGTCCATAAAAGTAAAATTTTATTTATTAAAAAATGCAAAAGATATAAAAAGAGCGACTTTAATTAAAGCCAAATATTAGAATGAAATTAATATGAAAATAAATTTTTTTATTTTTAAATTTTGTATCAAATGTTTATTTCGAATTTTATTATTTTAAATTTTGATTGTGAAATCAGTTTGTTACTTTTAAAGCATTGATTGATTTATAAAATTGATTACAAAACCAAAATTAATATCAAATCAAACGTCAAAGAACACGTAATTTCTTACCGACCTTAAATCAAAATTTTGTATAGAGTCTTAAGTTACGGTTAAGTTAAAGTTAACGTCAACTCTCCAATTTCATGTGAAATTTTTTTTATTGACCAATATATTTGATAGTGTGATATACGCCTCATAAATTTGGGTTAGCCTATAGGGCGATTTTTCTGTTCCTGTGTTTACCGCAATGGCGCTGCAAAAAGGGGATAAGAGAAAAAATCACAAAAATTTCATATGGAATTCCATACAAAACACAATTTGAATAATCTATGAAATTTCTCATTTTGCTACAATTAAATAATTTAAATTTGTTTATGAAGTATTATTGACAATATATTAAGCATAATATATAAAATATTTTCTTTTCTTCTGTCCGTAAAACACATACGGAAATAGGTTAAATTTTTCATAGGGCGAAATTTTCCCTATAGGGCGATTTTTCTGTTCCGGTGTTTACCGCAATGGCGCTGCAAAAGGGGGATAAGAGAATAAATTTAAAAACTTTTATATGGGATTTCATACAAAACACAACTTGAATAATTTTAAAAATTATCTATGAAATTTCTCATTTTACCACAATTGAACAATTTTAATTTGCTTATGGAGTATTATTGACTATATTTTAAGCGTAACATATAAAATATTATTCTTAAGTCGCTCAAAAAAGAAACATAAAAATTGCGAAAATTTCCCATACAAAGTTGTATGAAAAATTTAACCTATTTTCGTATTTGTTTTACGGACAGAAGAAAAGAAAATATTTTATATATTAAGCTTAATATATAGTCAATAATACTTCATAAGCAAATTTAAATTATTTAATTGTAGTAAAATTAGAAATTTCATAGATAACTTTTAAAATTATTCAAATTGTGTTTTGTATGGAATTCCATATAAAATTTTTGTGATTTTTTCTCTTATCCCCTTTTTGCAGCGCCATTGCGGTAAACACCGGAACAGAAAAATCGCCCTATAGATGGTGCCGTATTTGTATTTAAAAAATTGGTTTTAATGTTAAAGTTTTCCAAATACACAACGCTTGCTTTTTCCAATTGTCGTGTATTATTTTTTCATTGGTGATAATTATTTTAATTGGTTTTTTTTAAATATCGGTTTATGCGCGTAGCTTGCTTTGATCAATGTTTTTTTTCGTTGAATATAATTTTATGAAATAGAAAAATGAATGTATAATATTTTATTAAAATAATATATCAAATATTTTGAAATAGCACATTTTTTTGGAAATTTGACGTGAAAAAGATGATGTACTATGTCGTTGAAGCTACAATTTTGAATGGAAAATTCAAAGTGGAAGATGTACTGTTGCTACGTATTTCAATGATCGCAACAGATATGGCATTTGAATTCAAACGTTTAGTTTCAGGTGCGACTCGCTTTTGCAATGACCATCAACAACTCAAAACGACTTTTCTTGAATTTTCTTTCTTATGAGATACCGACAATATGCGACGGGTATAATGTTAAATAAACAAAAGTTTTACACTATTTGGTGTAAAATAAATAAAGCTTTTAGAGTGATTAAGCTAAAGTAATTATTTTAATTCACATGAGTTTTGCAATTTTAAAGCATTTTTTATTTTCTTTCTGTGGCTGAGTCTGTAAGATGGCTTTGAACTATGATGTCTCTGATGAGTGTGAGTTCAATCCCGACAATAATTACTTATTATCGGGAATAATACTTTTAATAATTACTTTGAGCAATAATTATACTCACAAAATCGCTTAAAAATTAATATTCCATTAATGTTGTCTATATATGGAACATATATGCCAATATATTGACCGTGTGTAAGATATTAGTTTCGCATTGATTTGCAACATTCAATAATAATGACTTTAAAATGACTTAAAATGTTGACAAAATAGAAATATTTCTCATCCTATGAATTCAAATCCTATAAATTCATATATAAAAACTTCCAAATAATTTTGATTTTTTTGTATCACTTCTTTTATTCCTTTTTTGCATCACTTCTTCTATACCTTCATCGAATGTATTGTCGCTATTCTTACTGCCCTTGCTGACCATAAAATCATATACCGATCAAAATTTTTTGCAACGTTTTTAGTAACCTACCGGTAAAGAAAGCGTATACTAAACCGCATGAGCACTATGAAAATTTGTGAATCGATTTTTGTTCCGTATAATGTTCTAAATAGATTACACATCTGAAAACTTATTTGATCGCGTATTTTTTATATATCCTTTGTTTTGTATATAATACTATTTTTTATATTTTACTGATCAACTAGAGTGCTGATCCTTCCTTTTACATTCATATTAAAAAAAAAAAATAAAAAACCATTTCTCATTACTACTCTTTGAAATTATTGCTACGTCAACAAAATGTATACACACAAACTTTATTTATAGGCGTAGCAAAGCACGCCGGGTCCCGCTAGTATATATATATATATATATATATATATATATATATATATATATATATATATATATATATATATATATATATATATATATATATATATATATATATATATATATATATATATATATATATATATATATATATATATATATATATATATATATATATATATATATATGTGCATCAAAATCATAAGCATACTGACTAATTCTACTTACATTTACTAATCCAAAAGTAACTAAATGTGTTACTAAATCAATTAATCATAAATTTTTATTAAATGCATCGACATTCTTATTAAATATTTAGCTGGTGCTAATCCCCCTTGTATAATATGAATTTTGGATTGCGTGAGGTTCCTGCTATGACCTTTAAATATACAACTTGACAGGAAAAAATCATATAACAATTAACACATTTGCCAGTTTCATACCCATCCGCTGAAACTGATCCTAATATTTCAGCTAAAGTTGAATTGTGGCAATAACTTTCCATATTATTGAAAAGTTTAACTCCTGCTTTTTTTGAATAAAAAAAGAAAAGTTGCCTGGAAAAACGGATTGTCAAAAAATTTAAAAAATATATTCATTCATTCGTTTTTCCATTTTAATTTATGATTAATTTTTTTTCTTTAACAACTCATTATTGTTAATTTTAATTGTAGTTGATTTAAGTAAATGTTGACTAACTCCATATTTTAAATTCTTAAATAATAATAATTATTATCATGTCAAGTTTTTTGTTTATATAAAATAAATCTCACTTATCGAAAACATCATTAAGAAGATGTAATTATATTATAGAAGCAATTAAATATAATTCAAATTTATATTCATGTATTTTGATTTCCATGGATAATTTTAAATGTTCTAATAAATTAAAAACTATTCTTATAAGTGGATTGATAATATTCCGTGATTGAAGAACTGATCTCGAATTAATATAAAAAGAACGCAAATAATCTCAGTGATTCTTTGAACTGCATTTTAACTCGTATAGCAGACAAAATAGTAATTTTATTGAATTCCGGAGTAAAATGGATACTATACTACTTCATCTGGCAAGATTTATCTAATACAATGATTATTGATTACACACCGCAATATTAAGATATCGACAGGCAGATTTAAGAATTAAGTCATCTCAACTATCCACATACATCTCCAGTTCAGTGATAGTCATCTCTCAACTCATCTCATCTATCCACATACATCTCCAGTTCATCATCTCAATTACCTGAACTGAACAACACAATTTGGGCAACGCTTCTAGCAGCGTCATTACATTCCTGCTACCAAACTCATCGCCTGGATCTCCTGCTACCAAAGAATCACGTTTGAGTTTACATTTGTACTATATTTAATTATACAATAATATTACTGAAATCTTCAGAATATTTTGGAAAATATGCAGGGAGTTGTTTCTTGTGTTAATACTGATTGTTCCAATACGGGTATCTGCTAGAACGACAAATAATAAAATTAATGGAAGTCTTACCAACTAATGTTTAGAAAACATTATAACAAGTCCTCTAGAAAAATCAAATTTGGTAGTGATGTTCACTTTAATCAGAAAACCAAATTTGGTGGTTATGTTCACTTTAATCACTATTTAATCACTTTATTTTTATATGAAATAATCACATCCATAAATGTTAATAAATGTATATTGATAAATTTATTTAATATATACATATTTTATTTTAATTTTTTTGCAAAATAACACAAGAAACAACACAAAATAACACAAAAAACACAAACAACACAATAGAAATAATGTTATGTTATGAAGTTTAATTATTACCGACTACTTTCAGTCATGTATGTGTTAGTGAGAAATTTTGTTTCATGGCTTGTAAAGTAGTGATAGTTTTGATTATGCTAATAAATGTTAGGACCTTTTTCCGTTAAAACAAAACTGTTTGTTATTTTGTCATACACAAAATCGTAAGATAATTTAACGAAATGAGTCATTTCCAACACATATGTAAGAAATATTTAAAAGGAATTAAACGTAAGTGTAACCGATCTTACGATGTCTATGTATTACGAAACAACAACTTACTACAGTATTACAGCAAAATGTAACTCTATAACGGAAAGATAAATTGATAAAAAAAATAATATCCCTATAAGAAATCGAATACATAACCAATTGTAGGATAATAATTTTTAGCTATTGCGACGGTTGGACCAATATGCACAGCCGTTTGAGGTTCGAAAATTTTGTTGAGCAAGTACGGTTGGTGTCCGGAGAATTCAAATTTTAGTAGTATGGTAAGGTAATGCGGGTGAAAACACAATGTGAGTCAAGAATAGGGGATTGTAAAGGAAAAACTATTGTTAATTGTTTCATGCGAAGAACCAATTTATGTAACGGAAACTATATAAAAATATGTCTATAAATCGTGGATGGATGAGAAACTATTATGAACTACGTATGGTAAGCAAAATGGTGAATTATGAGGAAACAGACATTGAATAAATCGGGAACCCTACCGCTCTACATTATCATACTCTAGTCTACATAACATCTTTTGAAAACGATTTGTCGTTAACGGTGTTGGCAGAACGGGCCGACAATCTTATGGAAACGTTGTCACAGAGACAAATTTTCTCAATGAACGTTCCATCTACTTCTGCACAGTCAACTAATTCAAACCGGTTTCATCAAGGTGTTTCTCAACCTCAAAATCAAAACATTAATGAAATTCTTTCTAATTTCAAAACGCAAATGCTGAGTGAAATTCACTCGATAGTAAATGCTGGTCATAGGTCGCGCTCTAAATCTCATGATAACTGTCGGGGTACCTCTAGATCAAAGTCTAGGGAATTAAAAATTAATTCGGACATTTGATTTTACCACTCCAGATTTAAAGACAAAGCATAACGCTGCGTCACTGGATGTAAATTTTTTTTTAATTTCGTCGCTCCGAATAAACCCGACAATCAAAAAAACGAGTAAATGATCATCAATACGATGTCAGTAGTATTGATGATCTTCAAGTCAACCGTTTGTTAGTTTTTGAGAATAACTCAAGATTAAAATTTTTAATTGATACTGCAGCAGATGTTTCTGTCATCCCAAAATCAATTTTCAAGTCAAATCCAGCTACTACTGTTTTCAAATTATTTACGGCACTCCCATTTCTGCCTATGGCACTCAAATTCTACAATTAAACATTGGTCTTCGCAGAAATTTCTTCTGGGAATTTATAGTTGCCAACGTTTCGATCCCTATAATTGGATCAGATTTTCTTAAATCTCTCCCAGAGATTGCAAATACTAATCTCTTTCCAAGTAGTGTGAAACACAACATGACACACAAACTAGAAACAGTTGGTGCACCTGTTTCTTGCAAAACTCGACGCTTGGCTCCTGACAAACTTACAATAGCCAAAGCCGAGTTTGAAAAGATGGTGCAATTGGGTATTTGTAGGCCCAGTAAGAGCTCCTGTCAAGTCCATTACACTTGCTTAAGAAAAAGAACGGAGAATGGCGTCCTTGTGGAGATTATCGTTCTTTAAACAGAATTACTGTTCCCGATCGATATTCCATTCCCCATGTGGTAAAACCAATTACATAGTTTTCATACAAAAATTCCCCAAACTATATTCGCAACATCTTCCAAATTCCTACTAATGACTATAAAAACAATTGACCTAAAACCTTATTAAAATTAAAAACAAATATTTCATAGATTACCTTTATCTGGGTTATTTACAAATATTTTGTTAATATCGTTCAATTTAAATAAAATCAATTCGCGACATTGGCATTAAATAAAATTCAAATAACTAACAATAATTAATTCGAACGATTAATCATTTTTTAATTATATAAGTAAAATTTTAATCAATAATCGACAGTCATATTTTACACAAACCAAAAGTCGGTCGTTTTACACAAATCAATCAATCCAAAAACAGTTTTTAACAGTTTTAACAGTTAACAGTAAATCGAATCAAGCGAGTCATTTTTAGAGTCAATTTTAAAAAACCAATCTAGTCAGAGTCAATTTTACAACAAGTGAGTCAGTAAAACTTAAAAATTCAGTCAGTTTTCACAAAAATAAATAAACTCAGTCATTTCGGTTATTTCTTTAAAAAGTACAAATCAAGAAAGTCGGTCGTTCAGAATATAACTAGCAATAAAATATTACCTAAATTATACGTTACATGTTCATCAGTTGAATGTCGTGAAAGTGAACAAAAAATCTACTACGGTTTTCTAAAATACAATAAAAATAAATAGTTTATAAGTTAAAAGTTTCTGAAAAGAAACTATCTGTTAAGTGAACTATCTGTTAATGTTAATTATAAGCTAGAACATAAGTGATTGTGTAACTAAAAAACAAATATAAACTAGAATTCCGTTACATCTTTTGTATTAAATAACAGTGCCCAAACGATTCCACAACACCGTTAATAATATAAGTAGTGGATCATCAAACAAAATATTAGTACTACATAACGGCATCTTCATTTTACTAAGTAGTGTACAAACAAATATTACACTACATATCATCATTTAGTAGTGGCAGACTAAACAACAGTTGCACTACAATTTAATTACTAAGTAGTGTTAAGAGGAAATCCCTTTGGCACTACATTTGGCGCAGCCGGTTATCCTTACCGACAAAAGGAGAAGGAATTTAAAGGAGTAAACGAACAGCAAACCCATTTATTACAATTGCATACGAACAACGAGCCGTGTTCCAGCCCCAATAGAATTAAAAAAAAACTGGAGTATCCGTAATAAAAGGAAGGATCACCATCATCAACTTCACCAACATAAACTTCATGTTCAAATAATTTGGTAAGATTTTTCAATCGTAATTAGTAGTAGGGGGAAGTGAGGATAGTATAAACATGGGGCAACTGTAAACAGTTTTAATTTCCCTCACAAAACATCAATCAAAAAATTCGACAAAAATATCACAGATGTCGCTTCGATCGACTACACACACCAGAAGAATTTGACAGCTTAAGTCAGTCTTGTTCAAAAGTTATTGGTGAATAGGTGTTTCGGCAACCCAAAAGTAAATATTTTTTTTTTTTTGTAAAACTCGAATAACTTTGTTTACCATCATATGTTTAAAAATATTCCAACATGTTTTGATAGCTGAAAGGTCCAGCTCTTGTGCTGTTTGTCAACACGAAATAGTGCCGGCCGACGTAAAACTCCTCACTCGGTGTAACCATCTCTTTCATGACATCTGCCTCAACGACTGGTTGTTGCAGAATAGCACCTGCCCAATTTGTCGAGCCGCTTGTGAGCGTGCAGAATTACAAAGGTTGCCTCGAGGGATGGATAAAAATAATTATACAATAGTGCCACCCCCACCGCGACCTGTGACTCGCTCTATTACCGCAGGTTGGCAACGTCGTTCCAGTACCGGAAATCAACCCTCGTCCACTCCCTTGGCAAACCGTCTTCCACCATCTCGACTCGCCGATGAAGTGCGAGTGAATATAGCTCAACGATCTCCCATACATGGTGCCGCGGCAGCGGAAGATCATGGTTTTCAGGAAGCTGTAAATGCTCATATCGATCAGGAAATCGATCACTCAATGATGCAATCACGTGCTCCGGCACCTGAAGTGTTGTTACCCCTAGCACATAATGCAGTATCACCCACCACACCGCGCCATCCGTCGGTTCATTCCGGAAATTATACACCAGTGAATGCGTTTATGCGAAATAATGCACCAGTACCACCAGTGTTTGCTGAGCCTCCTCCTGCTCTTGCTCCAGCTAGAACACGAACACATCTCGAACAGCACTCTACAACAATTAGAAATTGGAACGTAACGTTCTCAGGTAGACCCGATGGTCTAGATGTTGAAGCGTTCATCTTCAGAATAGAGCGGCTGACAGAGATGTGTTTAAATACCGATTTTACTATTGTCACCCGCTGTCTGTACTTGTTATTCACCGATCGAGCAGCTGATTGGTTCTGGAAATATTTTCGCCAGAACCGACAGCTTATTTGGACTGACTTGTGTCATGCTCTGCGAATAGAATTTCAGGACAGGCAGACGGACGAAGAAGTGAAGGAGCGGATGAGGGCCAGGAAACAGCGGCCCACTGAATTGTTTGACGAATTCTTACAATCAATTTATCGAGTGGCAGATAAACTACGAGTACCGATGTCGGACGCGGAGTTATTATCCTTGATACGCAACAACTTACGATTGGAAATTAGAAGGGAGCTGCTATATGTTACCATTTATGGACTGGAACATCTGCGCCAGCTCTGCCGTGATCGCGAAAAATTATGGGCCGAGTCAATAACCAGACCGCGAGATTATAATATTAGACCATCTAGACCGGTGTCTGAGGTGGATTTAGATAGTGAATTCTCACAAATTCAAATTAGCGAATTGCCAACTGAATCGTTACCCATTACATCCAACGAACTCGCGGCAATACAGCCCGCCCCTAATCTGAAACGAATAACCAGTTCCACTATTTGTTGGAACTGTAAACGACCTGGTCATCGGTGGCACGATTGTCGTGAACCACAGCGATTGTTTTGTTGGGGATGTGGAAAGGACGATGTATTATGTCCGAACTGTGAAAATTGTCGGGGAAACCGAAGGGGGGGCCAGAATCCCAACACCTTTTCTCGCTCCCAGGACCTGTCTTAGATTCATCTGAGACCACATTTAATTTGTCTCCTGATCCTTTGGATATTTCATCTACCAACCGAGCTTCAACATCCACTTTTATAGAACACCCGTTGAATACTGCTTCTGATACACTGGTATCCACCCATGATATTAATGTGAAATTATTGAAACGAACACCCGATCATACTGAACCACAATCATCGTATACCAAAATCCAAATCGTTCCAACAACGATTGAATGAGTACTTGAAAATACGCTGAAACATATTTGTCGATTCATTATCCTATTTGAAACCTACAACACGTTCTGCACTCCGTTCTCGCATTTATTGGCAACAACGACGTTTGTTTAAATCCAAAACCATTTCCTCTATTGTGAAATTGGCCAACGATGTGAGATCTTATGCCACAGTGTCAATATTGGGTAAACAGCTTACTGGACTGTTGGATAGTGGAGCGTCCTTGACTGTAATTGGTGGTGATTTTGCTAAAGAAATCGTACAGACTCCAGACCTTCTGACTTATTCGTCTGCAGTAGTTCGAACTGCCGATGGGAAAAGACAGAAGATCTTGGGGTTTGTAACAACGAAGATCTCATTTATGAACCAAGTCAGAACCCTGGACGTCTTCGTTATTCCGTCTTTAACTCAAAATCTATATCTAGGTATAGATTTCTTTAATGCTTTTGGCTTGTTTAACCCAATATTTAGCTTACCTACATTTTCGACTACGGAGTCAGTAATTTCAGAATTGTCTATGGACGAACAGGAACGCTTACAAAACACTATCCAACTTCTACCTTCATTTTCAAAAATGGGTCTGGGTCGAACACATTTGATAGAACATGTGATTGATGTGGGGACTGCAGCTCCCATCAAACAACGTCACTATCCGATTTCGCCCGCCATTGAGAAACTGATGGGAGAAGAACTGGATAGAATGTTATCCCTGGGTATTATAGAGGTTTCTAACAGTCCTTGGTCGAGTCCAGTGGTTTTAAATCGCAAACCTGGGAAGAATCGTCTTTGTTTGGATAGTAGAAAGGTCAATACAGTTACTAAAAAGGATGCATACCCCCTGCCACAGATAGATGGAATCTTGAGTCGTCTGCCACAGAGTAATTTCATTTCCAGTTTGGATCTGAAAGACGCTTTTTGGCAGATACCTCTAGAGAAACATTCCCGAGAGAAAACTGCTTTTACGGTCCCTGGGCGGCCATTGTATCAGTTCGTAAGAATGCTTTTCGGACTGTGCAATGCGCCGCAAACGATGACTAAATTGATGGACCAAGTAATTCCTCCACATCTCAAGTCGTGCGTCTTCGTATACTTGGATGATCTTCTAATAGTTACAGATACCTTTGAGGCCCATCTGAAACTGTTAGAAGATATCTCCCAGTGTCTTAGACGTGCGAACTTGACGATAAACGTGGAAAAAAGTAAGTTTCTCTTGCCGGAGGTAAAATATTTGGGATATGTTGTGGGAGGTGGTACGTTGAAAATCGATCCTGATAAAACTCAGGCTATTTCTGAATTTCCTACACCGCGTACGTCCAAACAGATTCGACGATTCCTGGGTATGGCGGGTTATTATCGCCGTTTTATATCTGATTTCTCTGCTATGTCCTCTCCAATATCAGATTTGTTGAAGAAAAATTCTAATAAATTCGTATGGACACCAGAAGCTGAAATAGCATTTATAAATCTCAAAAATGCTCTCATATCAGCACCAGTCCTCACAAACCCCGACTATACTAAACCTTTTACTCTCCAGTGCGACGCTAGTAATGACGGTATAGGCTGTGTATTACTTCAGTGTGACATGGACGGTATGGAACATCCCATAGCGTACATGTCCAAGAAACTAAATTCCGCGCAGCGCAATTACTCCACTAGTGAGAAAGAGTGTCTAGCCGCCGTACTGGGAGTAAAGAAATTTAGAGCGTATGTCGAGGGTCAGGCCTTTAAGATCATAACTGACCATGCTTCATTAAAATGGTTAATGCAACAAAAAGACCTGTCTGGTCGATTGGCTCGTTGGAGCTTGAAATTGCAGGGTTATGTCTTTGATATTGAGTACCGAAAAGGAAAATTAAATACTGTTCCTGACACTCTATCGAGACGTGACTCTGTTGATATCATTTCTGAACTATGTCCAGTGCCTGAATTAGATCTTAATTCCTCTTTCTTCAACACTTCTCGATATTTGGAGTTGGTAAATCTGGTTACCGAAGCAGACGGTACATTGCCTGATCTGAAAGTAATTTCTGGTCGGGTTGTAACGTTCACAAGATCATCCAGTTTACAAAAAGAAACAAGATGACCTTGATTCCGTTCTCAGAATCCTCCTGGTTATATTTTTTCATCGGACCGCTCTCTTGCAAACCGGCTAAAGTTTCGGGAACTGATTTCGTGGGTCAACCGATGAACCAGGAGGGTATATTTAAGAGCGGTATTAAAACTAGGGAATATACATTTAGCTTACCTTGAAATTCGCACCTCACCCGTCGCTCCACCAACCACCACTCCCACCTGCGGCCTCCCGTTAGCCCATATTTAATTTAAGAAAAAAAAAAAATAAAATAAAATAAAAATAAAAAAAAGAGAAAACAAAAAAAATTTTTAATTTCATCAACTTTTCAAATAACTTTTATTGAGAATGTATGTTTAAAATAATAAAAAAAATTATTCAAAAAAAAAAAATTCTTAGCTTACCCGTCACCTCCTAAAATTAGACCTAACTATGTATGCACAGGGGAACAACAACACAGGGAAACATTTAATTTCATTTTTTTCTCATTTTTTTTCTTTTATTTCATTTTTTTGTTCTCAGACACTGTTAAATTTTTTTTAATAAACTTGTTTAAACTATTTTATAAACTTGTTTTTATAAACTTTTCTCTTTCAATTAATACTTCACTTATATTTTCAATTTTTACTTCACCTCTAAGCACATTTTCAACCTCTACAGTTAACAGAAAAAAAAAACCTGCGTCTCGAATAATCGAGTCAACGCCATTTTTTCTCTTTTATACAATTATTTCAACAAAAGAAAATTTATAATAATCAAAATACTTTGCCAGTATTAATTCACTTATAATTATCAGCTGATTTCAATTAAAAATGAAATCCAAATATGTAAATTTATTTCCGAATAAATTGTATGATTCTTTAAACACAATTTATTTTCGCTCAGCTGCTTATTTCCTTATTTTTTAATTCACTGCTTTGGTATTTACGAACAAATGATGAACAATATCCATACGGATAATCGAGCCGATGCCGTTTTTCTTTTAATACAATTGTTTCAACAAAAAGAAATTTATAATAATCAAAATACTCTGCCAGTATTAATCCACTTATAATTATCAGTCGATTTCAATTAAAATGAGAACCCAATAGATAAATTTATCTCTGAATTAATTTAATGATTGAACAGATGATGAACAATATCCATACGGTTACAAAAGAAACAGTTGGATAACACTATGATACTATGATACATGAACTGGTACATGTCACTTCTAAAATAATCAACTTATTTATCTATATCAAAGATCTAAACTATTTAGCATCAAAATTTTTGTGTTCTTAAATAAAAATTAAAACTTATTCAACAGAAAAATCAACTTCACTTTTTAGGGTTCCAAATTGAACTGATCAACTTATCTCCAAAAATCAATAATTATCGAAAATGTAAAAATATATTTTTGTTTGTTTTTCCCTTCACTTCTCTTTTTAATTGCAACATTACAGTTAGTTAATCAGATGATATCAAGATAAATATTTTAATTATTATTATGTTTACACAATAGATCGCATATTGTTAGTACCTTTTCTGTAACATTTGTTTGCTTTCAAGATGTTTAATTTGTTATATTTGAAAATTGTAACGACGGTTACAGGTCGTGGGGACGTCCCACACCCTGAAAAGTCTCATGCCGGGCTTTACCTGAAATTAGGACCGAATATCTTTTAGGTGGAATGTTCCCATTATTTTTCCATGTACATCCTTGAGTTTATAGGCTACATTCCCAACTTTGGAGTCAATCGTAGCCGGAATAAATTTTGCAGATAACTTTGCACTGAATTTGTTCTTTTTATCACTCTGTGCAAATGAACGAACAAAAACGGACTGCCCAACAGTCAGTTCTCGGTTTCGGCTTCGCAAATTGTAATGTTTAGCAGATCGTTCGTATGCAGTTTTCAAATAGTGACCAACTTTATTTCGTATTAAATTCAATCTGTCCTGTTTAGAAAGAATGCAGTTTTCGTTCTCATCTTTTGGTGACAACAATCTACGCAGTTTATATTCGGTTCCATGTAATGTCATGTGTTGCCCAAAGACTAGAAAATGAGGAGAGAAATTGGTGGCGCCATGAATAACGTTGCGTATAGCCGAAGCTATTTCCTGTAAATGTACGTCCCATTCATTATGACGAGTGTCACTAAGGTATGAACGAAGAGCTGATAAAATTGTTCGATTGACTCGTTCGGATGCATTACTTTGAGGTGAATAAACTGGAGTACGTATATGCTGAACGCCGTACTTATCTAAGATTTCTTGAAATAATTTAGAGGTGAATTGCTTGCCATTATCACTGGTTATTATCTCGGGGACTGAGTATAGTAAAAACACGTCATTCTCTAGGAAAGTACAAATAAGGGACGCCGAAGCTTCTCTGAGTGGCTTTAAAATGATAAACTTTGAGTAATGATCTAAGATAATCAGTATATAAGAATTTCCCTTCTTTGATCGAGGATATGGTCCCATTAAGTCAATGTATAGCTTCTGAAAAGGACGATCAGAAACAGCTTGGTGACCCATCTCAGGTTTGGTATTATAGTTGAGAGGCTTGTTCATCTTGCAAGTCTCACAGTTTGAGATGAATTCTTTTACGCTATTAGCCATACCAGGCCAATAAAATTGTCTTCGAAGCCTCTCAAGAGTTTTAACTATACCCATGTGTGCTGAAGATGGTGGTACATGAGCCTGTTCTATTAAATGTATCGTTAATTGCGAAGGAACAACTAGCTTCCAGGTAGGAATATCCGTTTCGGCATATCGCGGGCCGAAGGAAGGGTTAAATAATAGTTTGTTTTCTTGGACACGGTAGCAATGAGATCCTGGGTCCAGTTTTAGAATTCTTTCTATATGTTCCTTGTACTCAGGCTCATTAAATGCCGGTGAATCGAGATTTATGGAAAGCGGTCCCATACAAACTGAATTAACAACATTGATCGTTTGGTAAGGTTTAATGGCTTGAGGATTTAAAGCCGGAACGACACCTGAGTCATCACCATAAACACGAGAAAGTGCATCTGGCACAACGTTAACAGAACCTTTTCGATAGCCGATTTGAAAATTAAAAGCCTGTAATTTCAAGCTCCAGCGGGCGAGTCGTCCAGACAAATCCTTTTGAGACATCAGCCAGCGTAAGCTTGCATGGTCGGTAAAGATAGTGAAATTATATCCTTCTATATAAGCACGAAATTTTTTAACACTCACTACAGCTGCAAAACATTCCAGCTCAGTAACGGAATAATTCCTCTGGGCCGCATTAAGCTTTTGTGAGATGAAAGATATCGGTCGTTCACTTCCGTCAGAATCCAGTTGGAACAACACGCTTCCTATACCAGTAGCACTGGCGTCGCATTGAATAAAAAATGGTCTTTCGAAGTCTGGATTTGCCAAAACAGGAGCTGTTGTGAGTGTATGTTTTAATTTTACAAAAGCCTCGTCTGCTGAGTCAGACCACTTTAGCTTTGTACCTTTCTTAGTAAGGTCAGTTAGTGGTGATGCAATTGTTGCAAAGTTTTTAATAAAACGACGGTACCATCCACACATCCCTATGAAGCGCCTTACCTGTTTGATTGTTTTTGGGACTGGGTACTCTTCTATGGCTTTAATCTTTTCAGGGTCGGTACGAAGGCATCCATCTCCCACCAAATAACCAAGATACCGTACTTCTTTCAGGAGAAATTTACTTTTCTCAATATTTATAGTCAATCCAGCGTGTTTTAATAAACCGGAGACCTCCTGGAGTAGATTCAAATGTTCTTCCTGTGTAGCAGACGTTATTAATAGGTCATCTAAATAGACAAACACACGGTCATGAAGTCTGTATAGAATCACTCGGTGCATTAGTCGGCACATTGTTTGGGGTGCATTGCACAACCCAAAAGGCATAACAGTGAAGTGATATAAAGGGCGACCAGGGACCGTAAACGCGGTTTTATCTCTGGATGCTGGATCAAGAGGTATTTGCCAAAAGGCATCCTTAAGATCCATTGTAGATATATAGCGAGTTTGATCCAATCGACCCAACAATCCATCGATGAGAGGTAATGGGTAGGCATCCTTGACAGTGACTTTATTCACTTCACGGGCATCTAGGCACATACGTATCTGGCCGTTGGCCTTTTGTACTAATGTCACTGGCGAGCACCATGAGCTCTGGCTTTCTTCGATAACGCCTAACGAAAGCATCCGATCTAGCTCGTCGTAAAGCAGTTTTTGCTTTACTGGTGATACTGAGTAAAACCTCTGTTTTACTGGTTTTGCCAAGCCAACATCAATTGTGTGTGCGATTAGGTTAGTCTTGCCAAGACCTAACTTAGCATATGAAGGAAACGACTTAATGATGTTATCAAGCTTTAATTGATCTGGTGGGGCTAGACTATGTAGTTTAACGGCATCTTTAGCAGACGCAACAAGTGAACTGATCATAAGCGAAGAAAGACTTGGAGTAATGCCAAACAAATTCCAGAAATCTATTCCCAAATATAGTGGTTGTTCCAGTGAGGGTGCAATATATAGTTTCATCAGTCGTTCTTGATTGTTGAATTTAATGTGGGCATTAATATAGCCAAAAACCCTTTGAGCATGCCCGCTTGCTGTATTAATAAAAGTGGGGAAATCATGGTATCCTGCGGCTGCGTTATTCAAAAATTTTTCAGACCCAGCACCGAGTACACTAATAGTCGCACCACTGTCCAACAGACCACTATATTCAACTTCATTGATTTTTATCACTGCGTAGGGACGGTTATCGGTTAAGTCAGTTTGTATTATGGAAGAAAGTATATCGGATTTAATATTATGCCTTGCTCTCCAATATGCTTGAACTCTTAACCGCGATTTTAAGCTACGAGGGTTTGATTTTAGCTTAAATGTTGTATCTTTTTTCAGTTCCACACAAGATTGGCTCTTTGCTTGAGCACCTAAGGTAACATTTGCGGAGTCAGACACTGATTTTGTGGAAAAGAAACTATCTGAAGAAGCAATTGACATTATTTCGTAAGGTTCCTCCATCCGGGTCTGGTTACCTGTGGAGGTGGATATGTAACCGAGGGGTTTGGGGTATAACTGGGCAAGGTGGGTTTTGGGGCACTGTGGTTCCCAGCTCTCCACTGTCCCCGGGATGCGTTTTCCGCACAGCGTGAGCATCTAGTAGTAATCGTGTCTTTCATCCCGCATTTATAGCAAAACCAACGAGCTGGTGGAACAGGACAATTTTTGAAAATATGGCCCACACCATCACAGCTGAAACATGTTAGGGTGGAGTGATTTATTTTCAATTGTGAATTATTCATGGTCGGTGTTCGACGAAGTGTTGCAATTTCTTGATCCAAATATTGCGCGTGTTGTTGGAGATCATTTAATGAGGATTCATTGTGAATGGTTCGATTTGGATCTCGTTTGAGTACACCTAGCGCACATCCATGCATAGAAGTAGTTAAATTGGTTTGATCAGGCGGCCTTACCGCTTCGGATTCGTATTGAAATCAACCATCTCTGGGGGTTACTTCAGGCGTATCTTGGTTTGCCAAGCCTGCGTCTAACGAAAGTGAATATATCGACCTGCGGTTTAACGGGTTTGTTGTAGGATTGTAACCCACCCATTTCCAAGTATCTTCTATTGATACAACACTTTTACAAACAAATCCAGAGAGGCAAACTCATGTCCAGCCAAAGTTAATTGCAGCTCGGGTTGCATGTTTCTCCTTAAAATGTGCAACAGGTTAGCTTCGGTCAGGGGCATTTTTAAGTCTAAAGAGCTAGCCAAAATATCACCATAAAACTCAAGGAAACTCTCTTTGGGTTTTTGTTTACGTTGTTCCAACGAGTTCAAAATATCATAATCAGACTTCCTATTGCGAAATCGGTTAAGAAAGGCCTGCTTTAAACTTTCCCAGGATAAAATAGTAGAACTTTCTACATACACCCAATACCACTCAGACGCCATGCCCTGTAGTAATACGCTAAAATCATTCACTAACTCTGATCCTGTGATGCCGTGAGTTTTAGCGAGGTGTTCAACCCGAAATATAAATCGTTCGGCGGGAATACCGGCCATGGCTCCATTAAATGTGACGTTCCATTTGCTCATCATGACAGTGACTTTTCTAGACGATGTTGCATAATTAACACTCTGACTCAATGGTAATGCAGCGTGCGTATTGTTATTATTCAAAACTGTCTCTTGATGATTTGTAGGGATATACGAAGATACCTGGCTAGAAAGCGCTGGTGGGGGCACTATTGAATTATGAATTGCTACCTCACTGGCTCTATTTAGAGGAGTATTTGATGATTGCCTACTACTGTTGCTACCCAAGACACTTGTATTCACCAAATTAAGACATCGATTTACATCTTCGATCATTTCTGAAAGGTGTTCGAGGTTGGTAATTATGTTGACCTCAGGTATGTTTCGAGGGTTAGGATCTACGTTTAACGGTTCATTTTGTACGCTAAGTATTCTATTTGCACCTTCATCGCTTCCAGGAGTCCGTGAGTTTGCTAATCCTTGATCGGTTGAACTCCCAGCAATATTAGTGGGAGTGGATGACAAAGTATTCTCATTGGTACTAGGCGGTAATGGATCTATTACAATATCTAATTCCTTAAAATCTTCCACTTGAATTCGGTCAAGTGATTCGATAGTTCCGTCTTTATCCATTTCCGTTACTTGAAGCTTGCTAAGGATTTCAATCAATGCGTCACAGGCAGTTATTAAAGTGGTAGCAGATTTAAGGGCAGATTTTGTCATACTAATTCGTTTCAGACGTCCTTGTATGTGCAGAAGACGTGCCTTAAATGTATTAAATATTTCAGGGTCATCAGTATCCTGTTCAAATTGAATTTTTGCAGTACCCGTTAAATTCCTAACCTGGCACTCAACAATCAACTCGTCAGGATCCAAACACAAATAATCCATCTTGAATCTTATGGCAAACAAAGACAAAAACGATCTAACAAAAATTATTATTTGTTATAACACTAAGCCTTAACGAAGTATGTCGTTAATAAAATAATTGAACCGGAAATGTCAAGACACAGAGAAAATCGAGGAAAAAAAACAAATCATTAACCCATAAAATTAAGGCACAAATGAAAAAAAAATATTTTGGAGAAGAATAAGTATATATATATAACAAAAAAAAAATATAAAATATAATATAATGTAATGTATAAATATAATGTATATATAAAATATAAATATATGTATAAACAAAAAAATATTGTATATTAAAGTAAATATGATAAAAAAAATTTTTAATTATATTTAAAAAATTAATAAATTGTGTTTTAGAAAATTAATAAAATTCCTGAAATATATATGAAATAGATTTGCTTTCTTTTTTTTCAATTTACGATATGAGAAAAGGCGGGAGTGGTGACTTTCAAAGCACGAGGCGAGGTACGAATAACAAAAAAATTACAAAAAAAACGGATCTAAACCGCTGGTTTTGAAGGTTGTGAATGGAAAATGAATAAAAAAAATTATAATGAAGAAAAACAAATTTACGGAGTATCGATTTCTTCACCCAGCATCAAAACATATGTTATTAAATGGAAAATGGGTGTTCTAAAATCGTACCATAGATAAGGTCTTATTTATTTAATCTTTTAGATGGGTTCCGAAGTATTAAGTGAGAAGAAAAACTTAAGTCAGAAAATGAAATTAGAGTTTACTGATATTGATGGATTTAGTATAGGGTTTAGGAGTGGTGAAATGATATGTTTAATGAACTGATATTATGACATCAACACGAATACGTGGGAATAGAAAGTAACTCAGTCCATTGAAGAAAATGAATTTGAAATATGTAAGTAATTGCTTTCAAACGAATACAGCTACTTCAATATTCGCGAAAAGACGAAATTATTTTTTACATATTTTTTCCTTTTTTTTTAAAAGAACCCGTCGAGTGTGCCAGGTGGAATAAAAAGAAATTGCGAATAAAATCTAAATCAACAACTCTAATTGGAATAGATAATGCACAAATTCAGAAAATAATAGCATAAGACCTATAGAATTAGATGAGCCTAATTTAACTAACGCTTGGGCGCCACTGTAACGTTCACAAGATCATCCAGTTTACAAAAAGAAACAAGATGACCTTGATTCCGTTCTCAGAATCCTCCTGGTTATATTTTTTTCATCGGACCGCTCTCTTGCAAACCGGCTAAAGTTTCGGGAACTGATTTCGTGGGTCAACCGATGAACCAGGAGGGTATATTTAAGAGCGGTATTAAAACTAGGGAATATACATTTAGCTTACCTTGGAATTCGCACCTCACCCGTCGCTCCACCAACCACCACTCCCACCTGCGGCCTCCCGTTAGCCCATATTTAATTTAAGAAAAAAAAAAAAATAAAATAAAATAAAAATAAAAAAAGAGAAAACAAAAAAAATTTTTAATTTCATCAACTTTTCAAATAACTTTTATTGAGAATGTATGTTTAAAATAATAAAAAAAATTATTCAAAAAAAAAAAAATCTTAGCTTACCCGTCACCTCCTAAAATTAGACCTAACTATGTATGCACAGGGGAACAACAACACAGGGAAACATTTAATTTCATTTTTTTCTCATTTTTTTTCTTTTATTTCATTTTTTTGTTCTCAGACACTGTTAAATTTTTTTTAATAAACTTGTTTAAACTATTTTATAAACTTGTTTTTATAAACTTTTCTCTTTCAATTAATACTTCACTTATATTTTCAATTTTTACTTCACCTCTAAGCACATTTTCAACGTCTACAGTTAACAGAAAAAAAAAACCTGCGTCTCGAATAATCGAGTCAACGCCATTTTTTCTCTTTTATACAATTATTTCAACAAAAGAAAATTTATAATAATCAAAATACTTTGCCAGTTTTAATTCACTTATAATTATCAGCTGATTTCAATTAAAAATGAAATCCAAATATGTAAATTTATTTCCGAATAAATTGTATGATTCTTTAAACACAATTTATTTTCGCTCAGCTGCTTATTTCCTTATTTTTTAATTCACTGCTTTGGTATTTACGAACAAATGATGAGCAATATCCATACGGATAATCGAGCCGATGCCGTTTTTCTTTTAATACAATTGTTTCAACAAAAAGAAATTTATAATAATCAAAATACTCTGCCAGTATTAATCCACTTATAATTATCAGTCGATTTCAATTAAAATGAGAACCCAATAGATAAATTTATCTCTGAATTAATTTAATGATTGAACAGATGATGAACAATATCCATACGGTTACAAAAGAAACAGTTGGATAACACTATGATACTATGATACATGAACTGGTACATGTCACTTCTAAAATAATCAACTTATTTATCTATATCAAAGATCTAAACTATTTAGCATCAAAATTTTTGTGTTCTTAAATAAAAATTAAAACTTATTCAACAGAAAAATCAACTTCACTTTTTAGGGTTCCAAATTGAACTGATCAACTTATCTCCAAAAATCAATAATTATCGAAAATGTAAAAATATATTTTTGTTTGTTTTTCCCTTCACTTCTCTTTTTAATTGCAACATTACAGTTAGTTAATCAGATGATATCAAGAGAAATATTTTAATTATTATTATGTTTACACAATAGATCGCATATTGTTAGTACCTTTTCTGTAACATTTGTTTGCTTTCAGGATGTTTAATTTGTTATATTTGAAAATTGTAACGACGGTTATAGGTCGTGGGGACGTCCCACACCCTGAAAAGTCTCATGCCGGGCTTTACCTGAAATTAGGACCGAATATCTTTTAGGTGGAATGTTCCCATTATTTTTCCATGTACATCCTTGAGTTTATAGGCTACATTCCCAACTTTGGAGTCAATCGTAGCCGGAATAAATTTTGCAGATAACTTTGCACTGAATTTGTTCTTTTTATCACTCTGTGCAAATGAACGAACAAAAATGGACTGCCCAACAGTCAGTTCTCGGTTTCGGCTTCGCAAATTGTAATGTTTAGCAGATCGTTCGTATGCAGTTTTCAAATAGTGACCAACTTTATTTCGTATTAAATTCAATCTGTCCTGTTTAGAAAGAATGCAGTTTTCGTTCTCATCTTTTGGTGACAACAATCTACGCAGTTTATATTCGGTTCCATGTAATGTCATGTGTTGCCCAAAGACTAGAAAATGAGGAGAGAAATTGGTGGCGCCATGAATAACGTTGCGTATAGCCGAAGCTATTTCCTGTAAATGTACGTCCCATTCATTATGACGAGTGTCACTAAGGTATGAACGAAGAGCTGATAAAATTGTTCGATTGACTCGTTCGGATGCATTACTTTGAGGTGAATAAACTGGAGTACGTATATGCTGAACGCCGTACTTATCTAAGATTTCTTGAAATAATTTAGAGGTGAATTGCTTGCCATTATCACTGGTTATTATCTCGGGGACTGAGTATAGTAAAAACACGTCATTCTCTAGGAAAGTACAAATAAGGGACGCCGAAGCTTCTCTGAGTGGCTTTAAAATGATAAACTTTGAGTAATGATCTAAGATAATCAGTATATAAGAATTTCCCTTCTTTGATCGAGGATATGGTCCCATTAAGTCAATGTATAGCTTCTGAAAAGGACGATCAGAAACAGCTTGGTGACCCATCTCAGGTTTGGTATTATAGTTGAGAGGCTTGTTCATCTTGCAAGTCTCACAGTTTGAGATGAATTCTTTTACGCTATTAGCCATACCAGGCCAATAAAATTGTCTTCGAAGCCTCTCAAGAGTTTTAACTATACCCATGTGTGCTGAAGATGGTGGTACATGAGCCTGTTCTATTAAATGTATCGTTAATTGCGAAGGAACAACTAGCTTCCAGGTAGGAATATCCGTTTCGGCATATCGCGGGCCGAAGGAAGGGTTAAATAATAGTTTGTTTTCTTGGACACGGTAGCAATGAGATCCTGGGTCCAGTTTTAGAATTCTTTTTATATGTTCCTTGTACTCAGGCTCATTAAATGCCGGTGAATCGAGATTTATGGAAAGCGGTCCCATACAAACTGAATTAACAACATTGATCGTTTGGTAAGGTTTAATGGCTTGAGGATTTAAAGCCGGAACGACACCTGAGTCATCACCATAAACACGAGAAAGTGCATCTGGCACAACGTTAACAGAACCTTTTCGATAGCCGATTTGAAAATTAAAAGCCTGTAATTTCAAGCTCCAGCGGGCGAGTCGTCCAGACAAATCCTTTTGAGACATCAGCCAGCGTAAGCTTGCATGGTCGGTAAAGATAGTGAAATTATATCCTTCTATATAAGCACGAAATTTTTTAACACTCACTACAGCTGCAAAACATTCCAGCTCAGTAACGGAATAATTCCTCTGGGCCGCATTAAGCTTTTGTGAGATGAAAGATATCGGTCGTTCACTTCCGTCAGAATCCAGTTGGAACAACACGCTTCCTATACCAGTAGCACTGGCGTCGCATTGAATAAAAAATGGTCTTTCGAAGTCTGGATTTGCCAAAACAGGAGCTGTTGTGAGTGTATGTTTTAATTTTACAAAAGCCTCGTCTGCTGAGTCAGACCACTTTAGCTTTGTACCTTTCTTAGTAAGGTCAGTTAGTGGTGATGCAATTGTTGCAAAGTTTTTAATAAAACGACGGTACCATCCACACATCCCTATGAAGCGCCTTACCTGTTTGATTGTTTTTGGGACTGGGTACTCTTCTATGGCTTTAATCTTTTCAGGGTCGGTACGAAGGCATCCATCTCCCACCAAATAACCAAGATACCGTACTTCTTTCAGGAGAAATTTACTTTTCTCAATATTTATAGTCAATCCAGCGTGTTTTAATAAACCGGAGACCTCCTGGAGTAGATTCAAATGTTCTTCCTGTGTAGCAGACGTTATTAATAGGTCATCTAAATAGACAAACACACGGTCATGAAGTCTGTATAGAATCACTCGGTGCATTAGTCGGCACATTGTTTGGGGTGCATTGCACAACCCAAAAGGCATAACAGTGAAGTGATATAAAGGGCGACCAGGGACCGTAAACGCGGTTTTATCTCTGGATGCTGGATCAAGAGGTATTTGCCAAAAGGCATCCTTAAGATCCATTGTAGATATATAGCGAGTTTGATCCAATCGACCCAACAATCCATCGATGAGAGGTAATGGGTAGGCATCCTTGACAGTGACTTTATTCACTTCACGGGCATCTAGGCACATACGTATCTGGCCGTTGGCCTTTTGTACTAATGTCACTGGCGAGCACCATGAGCTCTGGCTTTCTTCGATAACGCCTAACGAAAGCATCCGATCTAGCTCGTCGTAAAGCAGTTTTTGCTTTACTGGTGATACTGAGTAAAACCTCTGTTTTACTGGTTTTGCCAAGCCAACATCAATTGTGTGTGCGATTAGGTTAGTCTTGCCAAGACCTAACTTAGCATATGAAGGAAACGACTTAATGATGTTATCAAGCTTTAATTGATCTGGTGGGGCTAGACTATGTAGTTTAACGGCATCTTTAGCAGACGCAACAAGTGAACTGATCATAAGCGAAGAAAGACTTGGAGTAATGCCAAACAAATTCCAGAAATCTATTCCCAAATATAGTGGTTGTTCCAGTGAGGGTGCAATATATAGTTTCATCAGTCGTTCTTGATTGTTGAATTTAATGTGGGCATTAATATAGCCAAAAACCCTTTGAGCATGCCCGCTTGCTGTATTAATAAAAGTGGGGAAATCATGGTATCCTGCGGCTGCGTTATTCAAAAATTTTTCAGACCCAGCACCGAGTACACTAATAGTCGCACCACTGTCCAACAGACCACTATATTCAACTTCATTGATTTTTATCACTGCGTAGGGACGGTTATCGGTTAAGTCAGTTTGTATTATGGAAGAAAGTATATCGGATTTAATATTATGCCTTGCTCTCCAATATGCTTGAACTCTTAACCGCGATTTTAAGCTACGAGGGTTTGATTTTAGCTTAAATGTTGTATCTTTTTTCAGTTCCACACAAGATTGGCTCTTTGCTTGAGCACCTAAGGTAACATTTGCGGAGTCAGACACTGATTTTGTGGAAAAGAAACTATCTGAAGAAGCAATTGACATTATTTCGTAAGGTTCCTCCATCCGGGTCTGGTTACCTGTGGAGGTGGATATGTAACCGAGGGGTTTGGGGTATAACTGGGCAAGGTGGGTTTTGGGGCACTGTGGTTCCCAGCTCTCCACTGTCCCCGGGATGCGTTTTCCGCACAGCGTGAGCATCTAGTAGTAATCGTGTCTTTCATCCCGCATTTATAGCAAAACCAACGAGCTGGTGGAACAGGACAATTTTTGAAAATATGGCCCACACCATCACAGCTGAAACATGTTAGGGTGGAGTGATTTATTTTCAATTGTGAATTATTCATGGTCGGTGTTCGACGAAGTGTTGCAATTTCTTGATCCAAATATTGCGCGTGTTGTTGGAGATCATTTAATGAGGATTCATTGTGAATGGTTCGATTTGGATCTCGTTTGAGTACACCTAGCGCACATCCATGCATAGAAGTAGTTAAATTGGTTTGATCAGGCGGCCTTACCGCTTCGGATTCGTATTGAAATCTACCATCTCTGGGGGTTACTTCAGGCGTATCTTGGTTTGCCAAGCCTGCGTCTAACGAAAGTGAATATATCGACCTGCGGTTTAACGGGTTTGTTGTAGGATTGTAACCCACCCATTTCCAAGTATCTTCTATTGATACAACACTTTTACAAACAAATCCAGAGAGGCAAACTCATGTCCAGCCAAAGTAAATTGCAGCTCGGGTTGCATGTTTCTCCTTAAAATGTGCAACAGGTTAGCTTCGGTCATGGGCATTTTTAAGTCTAAAGAGCTAGCCAAAATATCACCATAAAACTCAAGGAAACTCTCTTTGGGTTTTTGTTTACGTTGTTCCAACGAGTTCAAAATATCATAATCAGACTTCCTATTGCGAAATCGGTTAAGAAAGGCCTGCTTTAAACTTTCCCAGGATAAAATAGTAGAACTTTCTACATACACCCAATACCACTCAGACGCCATGCCCTGTAGTAATACGCTAAAATCAGTCACTAACTCTGATCCTGTGATGCCGTGAGTTTTAGCGAGGTGTTCAACCCGAAATATAAATCGTTCGGCGGGAATACCGGCCATGGCTCCATTAAATGTGACGTTCCATTTGCTCATCATGACAGTGACTTTTCTAGACGATGTTGCATAATTAACACTCTGACTCAATGGTAATGCAGCGTGCGTATTGTTATTATTCAAAACTGTCTCTTGATGATTTGTAGGGATATACGAAGATACCTGGCTAGAAAGCGCTGGTGGGGGCACTATTGAATTATGAATTGCTACCTCACTGGCTCTATTTAGAGGAGTATTTGATGATTGCCTACTACTGTTGCTACCCAAGACACTTGTATTCACCAAATTAAGACATCGATTTACATCTTCGATCATTTCTGAAAGGTGTTCGAGGTTGGTAATTATGTTGACCTCAGGTATGTTTCGAGGGTTAGGATCTACGTTTAACGGTTCATTTTGTACGCTAAGTATTCTATTTGCACCTTCATCGCTTCCAGGAGTCCGTGAGTTTGCTAATCCTTGATCGGTTGAACTCCCAGCAATATTAGTGGGAGTGGATGACAAAGTATTCTCATTGGTACTAGGCGGTAATGGATCTATTACAATATCTAATTCCTTAAAATCTTCCACTTGAATTCGGTCAAGTGATTCGATAGTTCCGTCTTTATCCATTTCCGTTACTTGAAGCTTGCTAAGGATTTCAATCAATGCGTCACAGGCAGTTATTAAAGTGGTAGCAGATTTAAGGGCAGATTTTGTCATACTAATTCGTTTCAGACGTCCTTGTATGTGCAGAAGACGTGCCTTAAATGTATTAAATATTTCAGGGTCATCAGTATCCTGTTCAAATTGAATTTTTGCAGTACCCGTTAAATTCCTAACCTGGCACTCAACAATCAACTCGTCAGGATCCAAACACAAATAATCCATCTTGAATCTTATAGCAAACAAAGACAAAAACGATCTAACAAAAATTATTATTTGTTATAACACTAAGCCTTAACGAAGTATGTCGTTAATAAAATAATTGAACCGGAAATGTCAAGACACAGAGAAAATCGAGGAAAAAAAACAAATCATTAACCCATAAAATTAAGGCACAAATGAAAAAAAAATATTTTGGAGAAGAATAAGTATATATATATAACAAAAAAAAAATATAAAATATAATATAATGTAATGTATAAATATAATGTATATATAAAATATAAATATATGTATAAACAAAAAAAATATTGTATATTAAAGTAAATATGATAAAAAAAATTTTTAATTATATTTAAAAAATTAATAAATTGTGTTTTAGAAAATTAATAAAATTCCTGAAATATATATGAAATAGATTTGCTTTCTTTTTTTTCAATTTACGATATGAGAAAAGGCGGGAGTGGTGACTTTCAAAGCACGAGGCGAGGTACGAATAACAAAAAAATTACAAGAAAAACGGATCTAAACCGCTGGTTTTGAAGGTTGTGAATGGAAAATGAATAAAAAAAATTATAATGAAGAAAAACAAATTTACGGAGTATCGATTTCTTCACCCAGCATCAAAACATATGTTATTAAATGGAAAATGGGTGTTCTAAAATCGTACCATAGATAAGGTCTTATTTATTTAATCTTTTAGATGGGTTCCGAAGTATTAAGTGAGAAGAAAAACTTAAGTCAGAAAATGAAATTAGAGTTTACTGATATTGATGGATTTAGTATAGGGTTTAGGAGTGGTGAAATGATATGTTTAATGAACTGATATTATGACATCAACACGAATACGTGGGAATAGAAAGTAACTCAGTCCATTGAAGAAAATGAATTTGAAATATGTAAGTAATTGCTTTCAAACGAATACAGCTACTTCAATATTCGCGAAAAGACGAAATTATTTTTTACATATTTTTTCCTTTTTTTTTAAAAGAACCCGTCGAGTGTGCCAGGTGGAATAAAAAGAAATTGCGAATAAAATCTAAATCAACAACTCTAATTGGAATAGATAATGCACAAATTCAGAAAATAATAGCATAAGACCTATAGAATTAGATGAGCCTAATTTAACTAACGCTTGGGCGCCACTGTAACGTTCACAAGATCATCCAGTTTACAAAAAGAAACAAGATGACCTTGATTCCGTTCTCAGAATCCTCCTGGTTATATTTTTTTCATCGGACCGCTCTCTTGCAAACCGGCTAAAGTTTCGGGAACTGATTTCGTGGGTCAACCGATGAACCAGGAGGGTATATTTAAGAGCGGTATTAAAACTAGGGAATATACATTTAGCTTACCTTGGAATTCGCACCTCACCCGTCGCTCCACCAACCACCACTCCCACCTGCGGCCTCCCGTTAGCCCATATTTAATTTAAGAAAAAAAAAAAAATAAAATAAAATAAAAATAAAAAAAGAGAAAACAAAAAAAAATTTTAATTTCATCAACTTTTCAAATAACTTTTATTGAGAATGTATGTTTAAAATAATAAAAAAAATTATTCAAAAAAAAAAAATTCTTAGCTTACCCGTCACCTCCTAAAATTAGACCTAACTATGTATGCACAGGGGAACAACAACACAGGGAAACATTTAATTTCATTTTTTTCTCATTTTTTTTCTTTTATTTCATTTTTTTATTCTCAGACACTGTTAAATTTTTTTTAATAAACTTGTTTAAACTATTTTATAAACTTGTTTTTATAAACTTTTCTCTTTCAATTAATACTTCACTTATATTTTCAATTTTTACTTCACCTCTAAGCACATTTTCAACCTCTACAGTTAACAGAAAAAAAAAACCTGCGTCTCGAATAATCGAGTCAACGCCATTTTTTCTCTTTTATACAATTATTTCAACAAAAGAAAATTTATAATAATCAAAATACTTTGCCAGTATTAATTCACTTATAATTATCAGCTGATTTCAATTAAAAATGAAATCCAAATATGTAAATTTATTTCCGAATAAATTGTATGATTCTTTAAACACAATTTATTTTCGCTCAGCTGCTTATTTCCTTATTTTTTAATTCACTGCTTTGGTATTTACGAACAAATGATGAACAATATCCATACGGATAATCGAGCCGATGCCGTTTTTCTTTTAATACAATTGTTTCAACAAAAAGAAATTTATAATAATCAAAATTCTCTGCCAGTATTAATCCACTTATAATTATCAGTCGATTTCAATTAAAATGAGAACCCAATAGATAAATTTATCTCTGAATTAATTTAATGATTGAACAGATGATGAACAATATCCATACGGTTACAAAAGAAACAGTTGGATAACACTATGATACTATGATACATGAACTGGTACATGTCACTTCTAAAATAATCAACTTATTTATCTATATCAAAGATCTAAACTATTTAGCATCAAAATTTTTGTGTTCTTAAATAAAAATTAAAACTTATTCAACAGAAAAATCAACTTCACTTTTTAGGGTTCCAAATTGAACTGATCAACTTATCTCCAAAAATCAATAATTATCGAAAATGTAAAAATATATTTTTGTTTGTTTTTCCCTTCACTTCTCTTTTTAATTGCAACATTACAGTTAGTTAATCAGATGATATCAAGAGAAATATTTTAATTATCATTATGTTTACACAATAGATCGCATATTGTTAGTACCTTTTCTGTAACATTTGTTTGCTTTCAGGATGTTTAATTTGTTATATTTGAAAATTGTAACGACGGTTACAGGGTTTATAAACGATTGGCTTGTCTGGATCTTGATATTCCTTCAGAGGGTGAGATTTGGAAATTGTGGTTACCTGAGGAATACACTGACGAGTATATTGCAAGGACCCACAATCCACCTACCTCATCTCATGGAGGTCTAGCAAAAACCCTGTATAATATTCGTAAATTTTACTATTGGCCTCGTATGTATACGCAGGTTAAATCGTACATAGGAAATTGTAAGACCTGCAAAGAAATCAAAGCGACTAATGTTCCACTTCGTGCTCCCATGGTGTCTCAGATGAAAACAGACCGAATTGGTCAGCGATTATATATCGATATTCTTGGCCCTTATCCTCGTTCAAAGGCCGGGAATATCGCTATTCTTGTAGTATTAGATCATGTTACTAAATATCCATTTTTATTTCCGTTACGGAAATTAACTGCTGAACCAATTTGTCAACTATTGGCTACCAATGTCTTTCATGTATTTGGTTGTCCAGAGGTAATCGTGTCCGATAACGGGACCCAATTCAAATCTAAATTGTTTGAAGATTTCTTGGCAAAGCACGGAGTGAAACACACCTTATTGGCCTTATATTCACCGCAAGCTAATGCTTCTGAACGGGTAAATAGAAGTGTTTTATCTGGTATTCGAGCCTATTTAAAGGAGGAGCATTCTAAATGGGATCTGCACTTGAGCGAGATCGCTTGTACACTACGTTGTTCTCTTCACCAAACTCTTAAATGCTCCCCATATTTCGCAATGTTTGGAATACCTATGGTGACTCATGGTTCGTCATATGAATTGCTGAGACGACTGAATAGTCTACATGACCCAGGTGAAACGATTCTGCGTCCTGACTACCTCAATAAGATCCGGACTCGCATTCTGGATTTAACTGCCGAAGCATTTGTCAAGAGTGCTGAAAGATACAATTTACGAGCTCGAGTAACTTTGTTTAAACCAGGTGATACGGTGTTCCGAAGGAACTTTATTTTGAGTGACGCCGGTAAGAAATTATCCGCTAAACTTGCACAGAAGTTTATTGAGACCAGAGTAATAAGGTTGGTAGGTGGCGCCGCCTACGAACTGGAAGACCTGGTTTCTAAACGTAGAGGTGTTTATCATTCCAAGGACATTCGCGCCTAACATCGGTAATAATTTTTCCTTGTTTGTCAGTATGATAATAACTTTCGCTTGTGTTTCACAGCCCTTGCAAGTCAAGGTTATTGACGACCATAAAGTATGAGGGTGGTTTCGTTTTGAAAGAACAGTTCAGTGAGTGTGTACTAACTTTGGTGTTCAGGTCTTGTTTCAAATTTGTTTTTGTTTTGACTATTTGCCAGCAAAGATTCCGAGATTGCACGTATTGAATGTGGTTCAATCAATCACTTTGAAGCTGTGTGAACAGCCTTCAGAATCACCAAGTCGGATGCGTATAATGTGTGGCCCGGCTAGCGTAGTCGGAGAAGCATGAGACTCTTGTTAGTTCAGGTGTGGGTTTCGAGCCTGCATAACGTAAAAACGGAGTTGTGTATGGTATTTCATTAAAGGAGTCGGTCCAATGATATTTTGCTTTTCGATCTTGTAGCAGATTGAATATTTTTTTTTTGACTTTAGAGTCTCGGGAACCCCCAGATCTGCCCGAAATTGGGTCTGGAAGATTTTAGTTATCCATCGCTTGCAATAGAGTAGAATACCGTTTTTATCGTTACCCCTCCAAACTTTTGTTTTTTTTGGTATAATCATAGATACTTTGTTACTTTATTTCTGCTAAGACTGGGCTTGTAATACCGATCGATTTGATTGCTAATTTATAGAACATTGAAGTGCCTCACCATACTAATATGGATATACAACCAGTCTATGCCTTTTTCAACTTCTTTTTGGACGGGAATTTTCTTCCAAAAAGTACTTGTTCTGTAATGGATAGCCTGGAAGAATGCGTGAACCCAGTGTATTGTAGTCTCAGATTTATTAGTTTTCATTTTTTTTATTAACATGTACCGCTCATAATAGTTTCCCATCCATTCACCTTCAATAGCCATATTTCTATAGTCCCCGTAACCCCTAGTTTTCTTATTTTTCCTAAAGCTTACTTAAATTTTCATTAGCTGGACAGACATATTTGAAAAAGAATTGAGCCAATTACACTGATTTTATTTATTAATTAATATAATATAATATTGGTTAATTTGAATTAATTAATAATTTTCTTTAAATATCATCCATATAAACATTAAAATTTAATCTTGCAACACCCTAAAATTGACGCGCGCTACGTTTCCATTCGAGTCCTTTCAATATATTACTTGAATTTGAATTTTCTAAACACCAACCGTAATTAAACAATGAAGTTTTCAAACCTCATAACAGCTGTGCGTATTTTTCCAATCGTCAACATACCAAGAATTACTATCTTGATTTGTTAAAATATTCGATTTATCTCTGTATGAATGTAATATCTTGCTTCAAACAATCTTTCCGTTGTGGAACTGAACTTGTAATGAAGAGCTTTCTCATTGGCGAACCAATGAGAATGGCATTGCAGGAAGCGTACCTAGCGAGATTTATTTTATTGCCCCAAGCTAGCTTCAGCCCATGGGAACGATTAAGAAACCCTGCTACTTCAGCACAAATACAGAAATGTACGCTATTTTCGAAAATTTACAGAAATGGAAAAAAATTTACAAGTGGAAAATGGAGACTCTGGCGACCCCGTTTGCGAAAGACCTACGATCAGCGCGTCCAACCCCTACAATCACTCCCATACGCTCACACACTCACGCTTCATACACGCTCGCTCTCTCCCACACAAGCACGCTATCACCCATAGTTACATCCAAGATCACAATCATACTTTCTGGAAACAATCCAATATTTACACGGGTGCGAGTCTGGTAAGCTAATAAATAAAAAAAAAATATCAGTTACAATTGACCTAGTTGAAAAATTGTGAAAAAAAAATTATCAGTGTAAGCGAGAACAAAGGCGTCATTATGCGAAGATAATTTTGGAAATGGACATGCTTTTAAATGCGACTCCAAGTCGGATGTCGTTCCTAGTATTATTGCAACCACGTCCACAGGTACTACCCTTATATTTATTTGCTACAGTATTGCTAGCTGGTATATTGATCAGGACTTGCCCTGGGAAGAATTGACATAATAAAGGTCAAACAAAAGACGCACCATGGACATCAACTACGAATAAGGTAGTAAAAGTTTGACATGAAATCAATCATTGTGATACGTTTGACGATGGACATTTACCTTTGTTAAAACTTTAATTGCTTTTATTTGACCACCATCCATATTTTGGTTTTTCTTCTCTCGAATATTCTTAAATAACTTGTTATTTACAGCTGCGAGGAATACTACCCTTTTCAGTGCGAGTATTTAGCTTTTACAATACTGGGTTAACTAGTTGTCTGTTTATTTTTCACTTGAAAAGCCGATTTACCAGTTTGACATTTTATAACGTGGGTTATAATACTGCTTTGACCTTCGTCCAACATTAAATTTATTTTGTTACGCATACAACAATTATCATTTTCAGTAATTTAATAAAATATATTTTAATTTTTGGTTGTTCTTTTTTTTTTCTTTATACACCTAATCAAATTTAGTTATTGGAAATAATTTTTGTTTTTTTGTAAATTTGTAATTTATTAGGAACAATCAAATAAATGAATAAATAAACAAATAAATAAATATAGACCTCGCAAAACATGCATCCCGTGAACCCTTTCATACCATCACACTCACACATACGCATATTCCTGTTCATTCACACCTCTAATTTAAAATAAAAAAGTTAAAATGAGACTCACCCAATGGTTTATGTCCGTCACGCTCGTATCCTCCAATTCCAGTTCAGCACATCATTTAATAGTCGAATCCGGTGAATAAATAGTGATAAATCGGTTGCGAATAAGTACAGGTAGAATCACGCACTGGTTGGCTCCAGTGAATGCCGTGGATTAACATATCAATAGTTAAAATAAATATTTATTGCGTCCAGTTCCGGAGATTAGATGTTGATCAATTACATGCATAATAAATTTTCACGATTGAATCCATTGATTGTCGAATTTTGGCCAAATCTACCAACTAACGAAATGCACTCGATGTCATAACAATATCTCCAAGAAGCTACTGCACTGGCCCCGTGGACGCATATGTCCGACCAGAGGAGCGAACTCAAATAAATAAATAAATATGTACAAGTGCAGTAAATTTTACGAAGCGAGGACTGCGATACTGTGGTATTTCAATAATATCGCCAGGTATGCAATGATTATACTCGATACGACTTTTTCAACTTCATTTAATTTAAGGCATTCGATTCCCACAGGAAAGTGGTCTTGCAGTGGTTAATACACAAAACAAAGTAGTCAACACATTCACCTTTTTGGTTGTAAATTATTTTATCAGTTTTATTTCTCAACAACAAAATTTAAATTAATTACTCACTAAGAATTGGATTTATGAACAATGTCACTACGCTCACAGAACATATAAAATTTTTTGTATTTTTTTGTTTAATAATTTAATAAACTTATCTTCAATAGGACGAAACACATACATAAATAAATTTTTTTTTCTTATAGTTATTTTATCACAGCTGTGTAACAGATTTGGAACAATAACAATTTTTCTAATTATTCTAATGCAAATGTACATTTACTTTAAACGATATCAATTATGATCATTATTTTAACACAGCTTATACAATTAATTTAAGCAAGATCAAGTTATTGATTCTTTTAACACGACTATACGCTCAACAAAAAGAATTGACAAATTATTAGGTACTTTATCACCGCTGTACATTTAATATCAACAATAACAAGTTATTGAATTTTTTATCATCACTATACGATAAAACAAAAATGATAATTTAGTACATATTTTGAAACCCAAAGTTCACTGGATTCAAATAACATCAATTTACAGTTTACTTTAACACAAATTTGCCGTTAATCCCAATAATTGTAGTGGGCTAATTCATCTATCACGGTTGTACCATTACATTTTTACAATATCCTTGCACCTCACTCAAGGTCAAAGAAAACTAAACAAAAAAAAATCACGATAATTGCTTGTCGGTATTTGAGTGTGGAATGTACAGCCGTGGTACCAGACCATGAAGTACCGGTTGTATAGATTTGTATCAAGGACGGAAAATTTGGATAGAAATGATATGAAAACGGAAATCCCGGTTCATCTACACGGATCGTGTGCACGATTTCATGATTTGGCTTGTTTTGTGAATAACACTTGCAATGTCCAAACAAAATCTAACCTCCTTTTTCTTACACTGGCTTTTACATAGATTTACGAGACGGCCCTTTTAATTAATGTAACAATGGTCCCGCACTGAATAATTTCTTCCGGTACATACACTACTGTTAATAGCCACAGCAAGCAAATTATGTTTTCAATTCAGTTATTCACGGTTTATGATCTGAATGTACATGCGCGTTCAATTAACTATTTAATTATTTTGTTACAATGATCTGACTGATGTTAGTTCACTTTACTTCGACAATTATTCTTTTTCATTTTTCTTTGCTTGTATGTAAGGACACCAAGTAATTAACAATATATATTCAAAAAAGATTTATACCTGAACTCCATGAGTAAAATTTCTTTGAGATATTTCTCGTGGTAAATCCATATCCATCCAAACGTCGAAGAACAAAAATCCAATCAGCTGTGTTTGTACTTGACAGAAAAATAATCGACTGCAAGACGTCAAACGATTGAATGTAAAAATGTAATAGAATAAGAGAAAAAGGCTCGGTTACACCCAGTATTTATAACAAAATTCGATGCCGACAATGGTAATAAAACTTTTCGGAATTTAGGAAAAAGGATGGATTACACCCAGTAAGGAAATAAGTATTGATAAAAACGTTTCAACGACCATGTCAATTTTGATGGCGAGATGCAATTTTAGCGAATAAGTACAGGTAGAATCACGCACTGGTTGGCTCCAGTGAATGCCGTGGATTAACATATCAATAGTTAAAATAAATATTTATTGCGTCCAGTTCCGGAGATTAGATGTTGATCAATTACATGCATAATAAATTTTCACGATTGAATCCATTGATTGTCGAATTTTGGCCAAATCTACTAGGTACTGACGCCAACTAACGAAATGCACTCGATGTCATAACAATATCTCCAAGAAGTTACTGCACTGGCCCCGTGGACGCATATGTCCGACCAGAGGAGCGAACTCAAATAAATAAATAAATATGTACAAGTGCAGTAAATTTTACGAAGCGAGGACTGCGATACTGTGGTATTTCAATAATATCGCCAGGTATGCAATGATTAGACTCGATACGACTTTTTCAACTTCATTTAATTTAAGGCATTCGATTCCCACAGGAAAGTGGTCTTGCAGTGGTTAATACACAAAACAAAGTAGTCAACACATTCACCTTTTTGGTTGTAAATTATTTTATCAGTTTTATTTCTCAACAACAAAATTTAAATTAATTACTCACTAAGAATTGGATTTATGAACAATGTCACTACGCTCACAGAACATATAAAATTTTTTGTATTTTTTTGTTTAATAATTTAATAAACTTATCTTCAATAGGACGAAACACATACATAAATAAATTTTTTTTCTTATAGTTATTTTATCACAGCTGTGTAACAGATTTGGAACAATAACAATTTTTCTAATTATTCTAATGCAAATGTACATTTACTTTAAACGATATCAATTATGATCATTATTTTAACACAGCTTATACAATTAATTTAAGCAAGATCAAGTTATTGATTCTTTTAACACGACTATACGCTCAACAAAAAGAATTGACAAATTATTAGGTACTTTATCACCGCTGTACATTTAATATCAACAATAACAAGTTATTGAATTTTTTATCATCACTATACGATAAAACAAAAATGATAATTTAGTACATATTTTGAAACCCAAAGTTCACTGGATTCAAATAACATCAATTTACAGTTTACTTTAACACAAATTTGCCGTTAATCCCAATAATTGTAGTGGGCTAATTCATCTATCACGGTTGTACCATTACATTTTTACAATATCCTTGCACCTCACTCAAGGTCAAAGAAAACTAAACAAAAAAAATCACGATAATTGCTTGTCGGTATTTGAGTGTGGAATGTACAGCCGTGGTACCAGACCATGAAGTACCGGTTGTATAGATTTGTATCAAGGACGGAAAATTTGGATAGAAATGATATGAAAACGGAAATCCCGGTTCATCTACACGGATCGTGTGCACGATTTCATGATTTGGCTTGTTTTGTGAATAACACTTGCAATGTCCAAACAAAATCTAACCTCCTTTTTCTTACACTGGCTTTTACATAGATTTACGAGACGGCCCTTTTAATTAATGTTACAATGGTCCCGCACTGAATAATTTCTTCCGGTACATACACTACTGTTAATAGCCACAGCAAGCAAATTATGTTTTCAATTCAGTTATTCACGGTTTATGATCTGAATGTACATGCGCGTTCAATTAACTATTTAATTATTTTGTTACAATGATCTGACTGATGTTAGTTCACTTTACTTCGACAATTATTCTTTTTCATTTTTCTTTGCTTGTATGTAAGGACACCAAGTAATTAACAATATATATTCAAAAAAGATTTATACCTGAACTCCATGAGTAAAATTTCTTTGAGATATTTCTCGTGGTAAATCCATATCCATCCAAACGTCGAAGAACAAAAATCCAATCAGCTGTGTTTGTACTTGACAGAAAAATAATTGACTGCAAGACGTCAAACGATTGAATGTAAAAATGTAATAGAATAAGAGAAAAAGGCTCGGTTACACCCAGTATTTATAACAAAATTCGATGCCGACAATGGTAATAAAACTTTTCGGAATTTAGGAAAAAGGATGGATTACACCCAGTAAGGAAATAAGTATTGATAAAAACGTTTCAACGACCATGTCAATTTTGATGGCGAGATGCAATTTTAGGATAGTATGGTGAATTGGATAAATACGCACAGCTGTTATGAGGATTGAAAACTTCATTGTGTAAGTTACGTTTGATGTTTAGAGAATTCAAATTGAAGTAATAGAGTGAACCAAAGCGAATGGAAATATAGTATGAGTTAATTTTAGTGAATTGCAAAATTAAATAGCAATGTTTATAGAGACAAAATTTAAGGAAAATTTTTACATTCATACAATTTTCGATCAAGATGAAAGTTTACTATAGGTAATGACAACTTTTAAGTAATTGCAATTTCACATCAATTAGTGCAAGGAGTTCAACTCTCTTCAAACATGTCCGTCCAGCTAATGAAAATTTAGTTAAATTTTAAGAAGAATAAGAAAACGATGAGTTACGGGGACTATAAAATTATGGGTATTGAAGGTGAATGGATGGGAAACTATTACGCGCGGTACATGTGAATAACAAAAATGAAAACCAATAAATCTGAGACTATAATACACTGGGTTCAGACATTAGCCCAGGCTATCCATAACAGAACAAATGCTTTTTGGAAGAGCACTCACGACCAAAAAGAAGTTGAAAAAGGACTAGACTGATCGCAAACAGACCTTGTACATCCACATTAGTATGGTGAGGCACTTCACTGTTCTACAGATTAGCAATCAAATCAATCGGTATTACAAACCCAGTCTTAGCAGAAACACAGTAACAAAGTATCTATGATTATAAAAAAACTTTTTTGGAGGGGCAACGATAAAAACGGTATTCTACTCTATTGCAAGCGATGGATAACTAAAATCTTCCAGACCCAATTTCGGGCAGATCTGGGGGTTCCCGAGACTCTAAAGTCACAAAAAAAACATATATTCAATCTGCTACAGATCGAAAAGAAAAAACACCATTGGACCGACTCCTTTAATGAAATATCCGACACGATTCCGTTGTTCCGTTATGCAGGCTCGCAACCCACAACTGAACTAACAAGAGTCTCATGCTTCTCCGACTACGCTAGCCGGGCTACCCATTATACACATCCGACTTGGTGGTTCTGAAGGCTGTTCACACAGCTTCAAAGTAACTGATTGAACCACATTCAATACGTGCAATCTCGGAATTTTTTTGCTTGCAAATAGTCAAAACCACAAAAGAATTTGAAACAAGACCTGAACACCAAAGTTGATACACACTCGCTGAACTGATAATTCAAAGCGAAACCCCCCTCATATTTCATGGTCGTCGATATTCTTGACCTACAATGGCGGGGAAACACAAGAGACAGATATTATCATACTGATAAAAATAAGTTAAATTATTACCGAGGTTAGGCGCGAATGTCCTTGGAATGATAAACACCTCTACGTTTAGAAACCAGGTCTTCCAGTTCGTAAGCAGCGCTACCTACCAACCTTATTACTCTGGTCTCAATAAACTTCTGTGCAAGTTTAGCAGATAATTTCTAACCGGCGTCACTCAAAATAAAGTTCCTTCGGAACACCGTATCACCTGGTTTAAACAAAGTTACTCGAGCTCGTAAATTGTATCTTTCAGCACTCTTGACAAATGCTTCGGCAGTTAAATCCAGAATTCGAGTCCGAATCTTATTAAGATAATCAGGTCGCAGAGTCGTTTCACCTGGATCATGAAGACTATTCAGTCGTCTCAGCAATTCATATGACGAACCATGAGTCACCATAGGTATTCCAAACATTGCGAAATATGGGGAAGATTTAAGAGTTTGGTGAAGAGAACAACGTAGTGCACAAGCGATCTTGCTCAAGTGCAGATCCCATTGAGAATGCTCCTCCTTTAAATAGGCTCGAATACCAGATAAAACACTTCTATTTACCCGTTCAGAAGCATTAGCTTGCGGTGAATATAAGGCCAATAAGGTGTGTTTCACTCCGTGCTTCGCCAAGAAATCTTCAAACAATTTAGATTTGAATTGGGTCCCATTATCGGATACGACTACCTCTGGACAACCAAATACGTGAAAGACATTGGTAGCCAATAGATGACAAATTGGTTCAGCGGTTAGTTTCCGTAAAGGAAATAAAAATGGATATTTAGTAACATGATCTAATACTACGAGAATAGCGATATTCCCGGCCTTTGAACGAGGATAAGGGCCAAGAATATCGATATACAATCGCTGACCTATTCGTTCTGTTTTCATCTGAGACACCATGGGAGCACGAAGTGGAACATTAGTCGCTTTGATTTCTTTGCAGGTCTTACAATTTCCTATGTACGATTTAACCTGGGTATACATATGAGGCCAATAGTAAAATTTACGAATGTTATACAGGGTTTTTGCTAGCCCTCCATGAGATGAGGTAGGAGGATTGTGGGCCCTTGCAATACACTCGTCAGTGTATTCCTCAGGTAACCACAATTTCCAAACCTCACCCTCTGAAGGAATATCAAGATCTAGACAAGCCAACCGTTTATAAACCCGACCAGAAATTACTTTTAGATCAGGCAATGCACCGTCTGCTTCGGTAACCAGATTTACCAACTCCAAATATCGCGAAGTGTTGAAGAAAGGGGAATTAAGATCTAATTCAGGCACTGGACATAATTCAGAAATGACGTCAACAGAGTCACGTCTTGATAGAGTGTCTGGAACTATGTTTAAATTTCCTTTTCGGTACTCAATATCAAAGACATAACCCTGCAATTTCAAGCTCCAACGAGCCAATCGACCAGAAAGGTCTTTTTGTTGCATTAACCATTTTAATGAAGCATGGTCAGTTATGATCTTAAAGGCCTGACCCTCGACATACGCTCTAAATTTCTTTACTCCCAGTACGGCGGCTAGACACTCTTTCTCACTAGTTGAGTAATTGCGTTGCGCAGAATTTAGTTTCTTGGACATGTACGCTATGGGATGTTCCATACCGTCCATGTCACACTGAAGTAATACACAGCCTATACCGTCATTACTAGCGTCGCACTGGAGAGTAAAGGGTTTAGTATAGTCGGGGTTTATGAGGACTGGTGCTGATATGAGAGCATTTTTGAGATTTATAAATGCTATTTCAGCTTCTGGTGTCCATACGAATTTATTAGTATTTTTCTTCAACAAATCTGATATTGGAGAGGACATAGCAGAGAAATCAGATATAAAACGGCGATAATAACCCGCCATACCCAGGAAACGTCGAATCTGTTTGGACGTACGCGGGGTAGGAAATTCAGAAATAGCTAAAGTTTTATCAGGATCAATTTTCAACGTACCACCTCCCACAACATATCCCAAATATTTCACCTCCGGCAAGAGAAACTTACTTTTTTCCACGTTTATCGTCAAGTTCGCACGTCTAAGACACTGGGAGATATCTTCTAACAGTTTCAGATGGGCCTCAAAGGTATCTGTAACTATTAGAAGATCATCCAAGTATACGAAGACGCACGACTTGAGATGTGGAGGAATTACTTGGTCCATCAATTTAGTCATCGTTTGCGGCGCATTGCACAGTCCGAAAGGCATTCTTACGAACTGATACAAAGGCCGCCCAGGGACCGTAAAAGCAGTTTTCTCTCGGGAGTGTTTTTCTAGAGGTATCTGCCAGAAAGCGTCTTTCAGATCCAAACTGGAAATGAAATTACTCTGTGGCAGACGACTCAAGATTCCATCTATCTGTGGAAGGGGGTAAGCATCCTTTTTAGTAACTGTATTGACCTTTCTACTATCCAAACAAAGACGATTCTTCCCAGGTTTGCGAATTAAAACCACTGGACTCGACCATGGACTGTTGCTGACCTCGATAATACCCAGAGATAACATTCTATCCAGTTCTTCTCCCATCAGTTTCTCAATGGCGGGCGATATTGGGTAATGACGTTGCTTGATGGGAGCTGCAGTCCCCACATCAATAACATGTTCTATCAAATGTGTTCGACCCAGACCCATTTTTGAAAATGATGGTAGAAGCTGAATAGTGTTTTGTAGACGTGCTTGATTGTCCATAGACAACTCTGAAATTACTGACTCCGTAGTCGAAAATGCAGGTAAGTTAAATATTGGGTTAAACAAACCAAAAGCGTTAAAGAAATCTATACCTAGATATAGATTTTGAGTTAAAGACGGGATAATGAAGACGTCCAGGGTTCTGACTTGGTTCATAAATGAAATCTTCGTTTTTACAAATCCCAAGATCTTCTGTCTTTGGCCATCGGCAGTACGAACTACTGCAGATGAATAAGTCAGAAAGCCTGAAGTTTGCATGATTTCTTTAGCAAAATCACCACCAATTACAGTCAAGGACGCTCCACTATCCAACAGTCCAGTATGCTGTTTGCCCAATATTGACACTGTGGCATAAGATCTCACATCGTTGGCCAATTGCACAATAGAGGAAATGGTTTTGGATTTAAACATACGTCGTTGTTGCCAATAAATGCGAGAACGGAGTGCAGAACGTGTTGTAGGTTTTGGGTAGGATAATGAATCGACAAATATGTTTGAGCGTATTTTCAAGTATTCTTTCAACCTTTGTTGGAATGTTTCGAGTTGAGTACATAAGGGTGGTGGTTCCGCATGAGCGAGTGTACGTTTCCATAAGTTCACATTAGTGTCATGAGTGGGTACCATTGTACCAGAAGTAGTATTCAACGGGTGTTCTACAAAAGTGGATGCTGAAGCTCGGTTCAACGGTGTATCATGTACTAGTAAGTTATTGGGATTGGTAGATGAAATATCCGAAGGATCAGGAGACAAATTACATTTGGCCTTAGATGAATCTAAGACAGGTCTTGGGAGCGAGAAAAGGTGTTGGGATTCTGGCCCCCCCTTCGGTTTCCCCGACAATTTTCACAGTTTGGACATAATACGTCGTCCTTTCCACATCCCCAACAAAACAATCGCTGTGATTCACGACAATCATGCCACCGATGACCTGGTCGGTTACAGTTCCAGCAAATCGTTGAACTGGTTATTCGTTTCATTTTAGGGGCAGGCTGTATTGCCGCGAGTTCGTTGGATGTAATTGGTAACGATTCAGTTGGCAATTCACTAATTTGAATTTGTGAGAATTCACGATCCAAGTCCACTTCTGACACCGGTCTAGATGGTCTAATATTATAATCTCGTGGTCTGGTTATTGATTCGGCCCATAATTTTTCGCGATCACGGCAGAGCTGGCGCAGATGTTCCAGTCCATAAATGGTAACATATAGCAGCTCCCTTCTAATTTCCAATCGTAAGTTGTTGCGTATCAAGGATAATAACTCTGCGTCCGACATCGGTACCCGAAGTTTATCGGCCAGTCGATAAATTGATTGTAAGAATTCATCAAAAAATTCAGTGGGCCGCTGTTTCCTGGCCCTCATCCGCTCCTTTACTTCTTCGTCCGTCTGCCGGTCCTGAAATTCTATTCGCAGAGCATGACACAAATCAGTCCAAATAAGCTGGCGGTTCTGGCGAAAATATCTCCAGAACCAATCAGCTGCTCGATCTGTGAACAACAGGTACAGACAGCGGGTGACAATAGTAAAATCGCTATTTAAACACATCTCTGTCAGCCGCTCTATTCTGAAGATGAACGCTTCAACATCTAGACCATCGGGTCTACCTTAGAACGTTACGTTCCAATTCCTAATTGTTGTAGAGTGCTGTTCGAGATGTGTTCGCATTCTGGCAGTAGTAGGAGCGGGATGAGGTTCAGCAAACATTGGAGGTACGGGTACAATATTTCGCACAAACGCATTCACTGGCGTATAATTTCCGGAATGAACCGATTGATGACGCGGTGTGGTGGGTGATACTACATTATGTGCTAGGGGTAACAACACTTCAGGTGCCGGAGCACGTGATTGCATCATTGAGTGATTAATCCTTGAAATTTCCTGATCGATGTGAGCATTTACAGCTTCCTGAAAACCATGATCTTCCGCTGCCGCGGCACCATGTATGGGAGATCGTTGAGCTATATTCACTCGCACTTCATCGGCGAGTCGAGATGGTGGGATACGGATTGCCAAGGGAGTGGACGAGGGTTGATTTCCGGTACTGGAACGACGTTGCCAACCTGCGGTAATAGAGCGAGTTACAGGTCGCGGTGGGGGTGGCACTACTGTATCATTCGTTTTCTCCCTCCCTCGAGGTAACCTCTGTAAGTCGGCACGCTCGCAAGCGGCTCGGCAAATCGGGCAGGTACTTCGCTGCAACAACCAATCATTGAGGCAGATATCATGGAAGAGGTGGTTACAACGAGTGAGGAGTTTTACGTCGGCCGGCACTATTTCTTGTTGACAGACAGCACAAGAGCTGGACCGGTCCAGAACGTCAATCTTATCAGCGGCGGACATTATGAATATTCAAGCACACAAACAGCTGCACAATACTTGACCAATCAAAACGAGAAGGTGGAGGGTGTAGAGAAAATCGACACACTGACTATTGCTGGTGGTAGGATGTACCAATAAAAACAGAAAAAAATCGTTAGAGTTACTATTGTTGATGATGGTATTTAATTACAAATTACTCCCAAAGAGACCTCGACAAGTAGCCAAAAGGGGCCAGGACACTGGTCCAAGCCACTAATAACGCAGCGCTATCTAAACAACAAATTCACAGGATGGCTGATGAATGGGATGATGATTTCAGTTCACAGGGAGTGCCTATGCACAATACAAATTTTACCAGTAGTACAGATAAAGCTGAATCATCTATAAATGGAACCGGAGGTGACAGTGGGTGGCAAGGGGGTAAGAGCGACAATACAGAAAAAACTTGGAAAAAACAAGGTAACGATGATCACCAAAAATAGACGTCGTTGTGTAATATCACACCTAATGAAACCAGAAACGTGAGGGGTTGAGAGGAAATCGGTATGCTAATGCTATGGAGAGACGAAATGGAGCGAAAACAAAAAAAAATTTCTGGACCCGAAAGTCGCTCTAACCACGAGACAGCAATTTGAAAAAATATAGGAGTGCGGCAAGCCTACCGGTTCGGCAAGAAAGTAATATAAGATTGATATATAAAAAAAAATTTATCCTAACATGCAATAATTTAGAACTTAAAATTAACATGCAGCGGAATACTGAGTTGAGCGTTTTACTAGCACAAAAGCCAGAAACAAAGAATTCACTACCCAAACTGAGAAGGAGATTTCTCACGGAATTCAATGCACGGAATCGTCGAATTTAGGTAGGAAATTCCTTCTTTCCCCTTTTCTCTTTCTTTTAACCTTGCTATAGGTATACTTAAACTAAAATTTTTCTTTTATATTTTTTTTTTTTTGTTTTGGGTTACTTAATATACTTAGATTTACTTGGTGACGTCGATGTTATGATGTGGACATCTTTCACTTTCATTTATTCGTTAATCCTCTTTAATATCCTGGTATTGATGACAAGCTATTAGTTTCCTTTTTATATGAATCTTTATCTAATTTAGTTTCCTGTTGTATTTATTAATAAATTTTTTGGTTTTTGAATTGTCGTCGGACCTAAAATGTAGGAGAAGGAAAGCATTAGTATCTGGTAGTACCAGCAGTTTTATTTACGTCTCAATTATGTTATTTATGTCTTTATTTATTTCTTTTCTTATTTATTATTTTAATTATTTATAAGTATTTATCTTATTATTAATTTTATAAATTGTTCATTGACGGACGGAGGACGGACGGACCAACCATGGGGTATCTATCACACTGGGTTGGAAGTGGTGATCGCCGGTCTTTCATTACTAATTTGATTTTTTTTTGTATGAGTTTTTTAAGTTGTTTTGGGACCAAAGAAAAATGAAATCAGTTACTTTACAGGATGGGAATGGAAAAGGAGAGGGAACAAGAAGGGATCGAGAAGGATAGGGTAAGATAGGGTGGGAAAGGAATGAGATTGGGTGTGTGTTGGTAGTGCATCACTTGAACGACAGGGGACGATAGGATAGTCAGAAGATAAATCCTCTGCACCATCATTCTATTCTCGTCACCTGTCATTCTCGATTCTCACCACCAACACACACGGGGGAGGTGCTATGATCTGAGTTAATCCAATTAACTCACGACATGAAGGCTGGGCGAACATCTTCCCTCCGCAGTGGATATCAAACTGCTTTAGAAGATGTTCCCCAGTATCATTCGCGAGAACTGGACAACTCAGACCATAGGGTGCTAACGCTCCAGGGAAGGGACTCTAACGTTAGGGAGTCGTTAGCCCAGCTGTGAATCTCGCCGCCACAGTGAACCCAGAGCATAACCAGATGACCAGGATGGATGTGATAGGCGTATACACCATTTCACAAATATCTAATCCTGGCATCTGGTCACCTCTGGCATTCCATGTGTCAGTAAGAAACCCAGCCGTTACTAGGGGTCCGTGGGTTTGTAAAGCCCATTGAGAATGATCCCGAAGAATCATTCTCACCCTTGCGTTTCAGAAAATTCAAAAAAAAAAGGAGAGTTGTAGCTGGAGGCGTGGGGACGCAAAACCCCATCGAAGGAAGGTCTGAGGAACCTCAGATTTCCTTCGCTCCTGCGCGTTTGAAGCAGGGAGTTGCTTCCCGTCGCCAGAGCCTCTAACTATTGTTATGGTGGAAACAGAAAGTAAATTTGAAGAAAAATTTTCAAAAAAAAATTTTTCAACATTTTTGAATTTATGGAGGGACTCCTCCAAGGTCCTACATCACTGTAGAAACCCTTAGTGAAGCCCCACGTTGGGCGCCAATTTGTAATGAAGAGCTTTCTCATTGGCGAACCAATGAGAATGGCATTGCAGGAAGCGTACCTAGCGAGATTTATTTTATTGCCCCAAGCTAGCTTCAGCCCATGGGAACGATTAAGAAACCCTGCTACTTCAGCACAAATACAGAAATGTACGCTATTTTCGAAAATTTACAGAAATGGAAAAAAATTTACAAGTGGAAAATGGAGACCCTGGCGACCCCGTTTGCGAAAGACCTACGATCAGCGCGTCCAACCCCTACAATCACTCCCATACGCTCACACACTCACGCTTCATACACGCTCGCTCTCTCCCACACAAGCACGCTATCACCCATAGTTACATCCAAGATCACAATCATACTTTCTGGAAACAATCCAATATTTACACGGGTGCGAGTCTGGTAAGCTAATAAATAAAAAAAAAATATCAGTTACAATTGACCTAGTTGAAAAATTGTAAAAAAAAAATTATCAGCGTAAGCGAGAACAAAGGCGTCATTATGCGAAGATAATTTTGGAAATGGACATGCTTTTAAATGCGACTCCAAGTCGGATGTCGTTCCTAGTATTATTGCAACCACGTCCACAGGTACTACCCTTATATTTATTTGCTACAGTATTGCTAGCTGGTATATTGATCAGGACTTGCCCTGGGAAGAATTGACATAATAAAGGTCAAACAAAAGACGCACCATGGACATCAACTACGAATAAGGTAGTAAAAGTTTGACATGAAATCAATCATTGTGATACGTCTGACGATGGACATTTACCTTTGTTAAAACTTTAATTGCTTTTATTTGACCACCATCCATATTTTGGTTTTTCTTCTCTCGAATATTCTTAAATAACTTGTTATTTACAGCTGCGAGGAATACTACCCTTTTCAGTGCGAGTATTTAGCTTTTACAATACTGGGTTAACTAGTTGTCTGTTTATTTTTCACTTGAAAAGCCGATTTACCAGTTTGACATTTTATAACGTGGGTTATAATACTGCTTTGACCTTCGTCCAACATGAAATTTATTTTGTTACGCATACAACAATTATCATTTTCAGTAATTTAATAAAATATATTTTAATTTTTGGTTGTTCTTTTTTTTTTCTTTATACACCTAATCAAATTTAGTTATTGGAAATAATTTTTGTTTTTTTGTAAATTTGTAATTTATTAGGAACAATCAAATAAATGAATAAATAAACAAATAAATAAATATAGACCTCGCAAAACATGCATCCCGTGAACCCTTTCATACCATCACACTCACACATACGCATATTCCTGTTCATTCACACCTCTAATTTAAAATAAAAAAGTTAAAATGAGACTCACCCAATGGTTTATGTCCGTCACGCTCGTATCCTCCAATTCCAGTTCAGCACATCATTTAATAGTCGAATCCGGTGAATAAATAGTGATAAATCGGTTGCGAATAAGTACAGGTAGAATCACGCACTGGTTGGCTCCAGTGAATGCCGTGGATTAACATATCAATAGTTAAAATAAATATTTGTTGCGTCCAGTTCCGGAGATTTGATGTTGATCAATTACATGCATAATAAATTTTCACGATTGAATCCATTGATTGTCGAATTTTGGCCAAATCTACTAGGTACTGACGCAACTAACGAAATGCACTCGATGTCATAACAATATCTCCAAGAAGTTACTGCACTGGCCCCGTGGACGCATATGTCCGACCAGAGGAGCGAACTCAAATAAATAAATAAATATGTACAAGTGCAGTAAATTTTACGAAGCGAGGACTGCGATACTGTGGTATTTCAATAATATCGCCAGGTATGCAATGATTATACTCGATACGACTTTTTCAACTTCATTTAATTTAAGGCATTCGATTCCCACAGGAAAGTGGTCTTGCAGTGGTTAATACACAAAACAAAGTAGTCAACACATTCACCTTTTTGGTTGTAAATTATTTTATCAGTTTTATTTCTCAACAACAACATTTAAATTAATTACTCACTAAGAATTGGATTTATGAACAATGTCACTACGCTCACAGAACATATAAAATTTTTTGTATTTTTTTGTTTAATAATTTAATAAACTTATCTTCAATAGGACGAAACACATACATAAATAAATTTTTTTTCTTATAGTTATTTTATCACAGCTGTGTAACAGATTTGGAACAATAACAATTTTTCTAATTATTCTAATGCAAATGTACATTTACTTTAAACGATATCAATTATGATCATTATTTTAACACAGCTTATACAATTAATTTAAGCAAGATCAAGTTATTGATTCTTTTAACACGACTATACGATCAACAAAAAGAATTGACAAATTATTAGGTACTTTATCACCGCTGTACATTTAGTATCCACAATAACAAGTTATTGAATCTTTTATCATCACTATACGATAAATCAAAAATGATAATTTATTACATATTTTGAAACCCAAAGTTCACTGGATTCAAATAACATCAATTTACAGTTTACTTTAACACAAATTTGCCGTTAATCCCAATAATTGTAGTGGGCTAATTCATCTATCACGGTTGTACCATTACATTTTTACAATATCCTTGCACCTCACTCAACATCAAAGAAAACTAAACAAAAAAAAATCACGATAATTGCTTGTCGGTATTTGAGTGTGGAATGTACAGCCGTGGTACCAGACCATGAAGTACCGGTTGTATAGATTTGTATCAAGGACGGAAAATTTGGATAGAAATGATATGAAAACGGAAATCCCGGTTCATCTACACGGATCGTGTGCACGATTTCATGATTTGGCTTGTTTTGTGAATAACACTTGCAATGTCCAAACAAAATCTAACCTCCTTTTTCTTACACTGGCTTTTACATAGATTTACGAGACGGCCCTTTTAATTAATGTTACAATGGTCCCGCACTGAATAATTTCTTCCGGTACATACACTACTGTTAATAGCCACAGCAAGCAAATTATGTTTTCAATTCAGTTATTCACGGTTTATGATCTGAATGCGCGTTCAATTAACTATTTAATTATTTTGTCACAATGATCTGACTGATGTTAGTTCACTTTACTTCGACAATTATTCTTTTTCATTTTTCTTTGCTTGTATGTAAGGACACCAAGTAATTAACAATATATATTCAAAAAAGATTTATACCTGAACTCCATGAGTAAAATTTCTTTGAGATATTTCTCGTGGTAAATCCATATCCATCCAAACGTCGAAGAACAAAAATCCAATCAGCTGTGTTTGTACTTGACAGAAAAATAATCGACTGCAAGACGTCAAACGATTGAATGTAAAAATGTAATAGAATAAGAGAAAAAGGCTCGGTTACACCCAGTATTTATAACAAAATTCGATGCCGACAATGGTAATAAAACTTTTCGGAATTTAGGAAAAAGGATGGATTACACCCAGTAAGGAAATAAGTATTGATAAAAACGTTTCAACGACCATGTCAATTTTGATGGCGAGATGCAATTTTAGGATAGTATGGTGAATTGGATAAATACGCACAGCTGTTATGAGGATTGAAAACTTCATTGTGTAAGTTACGTTTGATGTTTAGAGAATTCAAATTGAAGTAATAGAGTGAACCAAAGCGAATGGACATATAGTATGAGTTCATTTTAGTGAATTGCAAAATTAAATAGCAATGTTTATAGAGACAAAATTTAAGGAAAATTTTTACATTCATACAATTTTCGATCAAGATGAAAGTTTACTATAGGTAATGACAACTTTTAAGTAATTGCAATTTCACATCAATTAGTGCAAGGAGTTCAACTCTCTTCAAACATGTCCGTCCAGCTAATGAAAATTTAGTTAAATTTTAAGAAGAATAAGAAAACGATGAGTTACGGGGACTATAAAATTATGGCTATTGAAGGTGAATGGATGGGAAACTATTACGCGCGGTACATGTGAATAACAAAAATGAAAACCAATAAATCTGAGACTATAATACACTGGGTTCAGACATTAGCCCAGGCTATCCATAACAAACTTCGCTGTACTGATATAGTAGATTGTATTTTCGTAATACCTAAACATCATAACATCGATCGAACTTGCATTTAATTCATTTTAAATTCAATGGTAAATGTTATTGATGTGTCGGAAATATTTTGTATCACAACCTTATTTTTTGTGCAATAATATCTAATATCAAACGGTTTTGTGTAACTATAAAAAGTTCCCAACAATTGAAAACCTGATGGAAATTAATTATCTTACATCTAAAACACTGTATTCGAGTTATTGCGAGACTAAAAATTTGGCTATATAATAAGCCACTGTAAATTGTTCCCTCTTATTTTATTACATTTTACATTCAATCGTTTTGACGTCTTGCAGTCGATTATTTTTCTGTCAAGTACAAACACAGCTGATTGGATTTTGTTCTTCGACGTTTGGATGGATATGGATTTACCACGAGAAATATCTCAAAGAAATTTTACTCATGGAGTTCAGGTATAAATCTTTTTTGAATATATATTGTTAATTACTCGGTGTCCTTACATACAAACAAAAAAAAAATGAAAAAGAATAATTGTCGAAGTAAAGTGAACTAACACCCGTCAGATCATTGTGGCAAAATAATTAAATAGTTAATTGAACGCGCAGGTACATTCAGATCATAAACCGTAAACAACTGAATTGAAAACCTAATTTGCTTGCTGTGGCTATTAACTAACAGTAGTGTATGTACCGGAAGAAATTATTTAGTGCGGGACCATTGTAAAATTAATTAAACGGGCCGTCTCGTAAATCTATGTAAAAGCCAGTGTAAGAAAAAGGAGGTTAGATTTTGTTTGGACATTGCAAGTGTTATTCACAAAACAAGCCAAATCATGAAGTCGTGCACACGATCCGTGTAGATGAACCGGGATTTCCGTTTTCATATCATCTCTATCCAAATTTTCCGTCCTTGATACAAATCTATACAACCGGTACTTCATGGTCTGGTACCACGGCTGTACATTCCACACTCAAATACCGACAAGCAATTATCGTGATTTTTTTGTTTAGTTTTCTTTGACCTCGAGTGAGGTGCAAGGATATTGTAAAAATTTAATTGTACAACCGTGATAGATGAATTAGCCCACTACAATTAATGGGATTAACGGCAAATTTGTGTTAAAGTAAACTGTAAATTGATGTTATTTGAATTCAGTGAACTTTGGGTTTCAAAATATGTAATAAATTATCATTTTTGATTTATCGTATAGTGATGATAAAAGATTCAATAACTTGTTATTGTGGATACTAAATGTACAGCGGTGATAAAGTACCTAATAATTTGTCAATTCTTTTTGTTGATCGTATAGTCGTGTTAAAAGAATCAATAACTTGATCTTGCTTAAATTAATTGTATAAGCTGTGTTAAAATAATGATCATAATTGATATCGTTTAAAGTAAATGTACATTTGCATTAGAATAATTAGAAAAATTGTTATTGTTCCAAATCTGTTACACAGCTGTGATAAAATAACTATAAGAAAAAAAAATTTATTTATGTATGTGTTTCGTCCTATTGAAGATAAGTTTATTAAATTATTAAACAAAAAAATACAAAAAATTTTATATATTCTGTGAGCGTAGTGACATTGTTTATAAATCCAATTCTTAGTGAGTAATTAATTTAAATTTTGTTGTTGAGAAATAAAACTGATAAAATAATTTACAACCAAAAAGGTGAATGTGTTGACTACTTTGTTTTGTGTATTAACAACTGCAAAACCACTTTCCTGTGGGAATCGAATGCCTTAAATTAAATGAAGTTGAAAAAGTCGTATCGATAGTCGCATAATCATTGCATACCTGGCGATATTATTGAAATACCACAGTATCGCAGTCCTCGATTAGTAAAATTTACTGTACTTGTACATATTTATTTGAGTTCGCTCCTCTGGTCGGATATATGCGTCCACGGGGCCAGTGCTGTAATTTCTTGGAGATATTGTTATGACATCGAGTGCATTTCGTTAGTTGGCGTCAGTATCTAGTGGATTTGGCCAAAATTCGACAATCAATGGATTCAATCGTGAAAATTTATTACGCATGTAATTGATCAACATCTAATCTCCGGAACTTGACGCAGTAATTATTTGTTTTAACTTTTGATATGATCATCCACGGCATTCACCTGTACTTATTCGCAACCGATTTATCACTATTTATTCACCGGATTCGACTGTTAAATGATGTGCTGAACTGGAATTGGAGGATACGAGCGTGATGAACATAACCCATTGGGTGAGTCTCATTTTAACTTTTTTTATTTTAAATTAGAGGTGTGAATGAACAGGAATATGCGTATGTGTGAGTGTGATGGTGTGAAAGGGTTCACGGGATGCATGTTTTGCGAGGTCTATATTTATTTATTTGTTTATTTATTCATTTATTTGATTATTCCTAATAAATTACAAATTTACAAAAAAAAAATTATTTCCAATAACTAAATTTGATTAGGTGTATAAAGAAAAAAAAAGGAACAACCAAAAATTAAAATATATTTTATTAAATTAATGAAAATGATAATTGTTGTATGCGTAACAAAATAAACTTCATGTTGGACGAAGGTCAAAGCAGTATTATAACCCACGTTATAAAATGTCAAACTGGTAAATCGGCTTTTCAAGTGAAAAATAAACAGACAACTAGTTAGCCAAGTATTGTAAAAACTAAATACTCGCACTGAAAAGGGTAGTATTCCTCGCAGCTGTAAATAACAAGTTATTTAAGAGTATTCGAGAGAAGAAAAACCAAAATATGGATGGTGGTCAAATAAAAGCAATTAAAGTTTTAACAAAGGTAAATGTCCATCGTCAAACGTATCACAATGATTGATTTCATGTCAAACTTTTACTACCTTATTCGTAGTTGATGTCCATGGTGCGTCTTTTGTTTGAGCTTTATTATGTCAATTCTTCCCAGGGCAAGTCCTGATCAATATACCAGCTAGCAATACTATAGCAAATAAATATAAGGGTAGTACCTGTGGACGTGGTTGCAATAATACTAGGAACGTCATCCGACTTTGAGTCGCATTTAAAAGCATGTCCATTTCCAAAATTTACTTCGCATAATGACGCCTTTGTTCTCGCTTACGCTGATAATTTTTTTTTTCAATTTTTCAACTCGGTCAATTGTAACTGATTTTTTTTATTAGCTTAACAGACTCGCACCCGTGTAAATATTGGATTGTTTCCAGAAAGTATGATTGTGATCTTGGATGTAACTATGGGTGATAGCGTGCTTGTGTGGGAGAGAGCGAGCGTGTATGAAGCATGAGTGTGTGAGCATATGTGAGTGATTGTGGGGGTTGGACGCGCTGATCGTAGGTCTTTCGCAAACGGGGTCGCCAGAGTCTCCATTTTTCCACTTGTATTTCTTTCCATTTCTGCAAATTTTCGTAGATAGCGTACATTTCTGTATTTGTGCTGAAGTAGCAGGGTTTCTTAATCGTTCCCATGGGCTGAAGCTAGCTTGGGGCAAGAAAATAAATCTCGCTAGGTACGCTTCCTGCTATGCCATTCTCTTTGGTTCGCCATGGAGAAAGCGCTTCATTACAAATTAGAAAAAGAATATGAATTGGTTTTATTATTGTTTAGGCGAACATAGCGGACGTTACAACTCAGCCCTGTCATTTGTTGAGATGATTCAGCTATTGCGAAATCGCACCAGAATCTTACAAGTCATGCATGGAAATAAACCACTCCCAATCGGTCGTAATCTTCGACCCAAAAACGATTAGCTTTGAATTTGTCAACATTACAACCATCGATCGTCTCTAATGGTCTCTGTACGTACTGTCGTGGTTCACATACACTTATCCATTGTCCCACTTTTACTAGTGACAATCTGAGTCCTAGAGCAAGATTTCAATTCATCAAAGAGAAAAGACTCTGTGGAAATTGCCTGGTGGAACAGCACTTTGTTCGTGAATGTAAACAGTCACCATGCAATAAATGTTCCCTTAAGCATCATTCATTGTTACATTTTCCATCTCCTATAAGTACTGCTCCATGGAAGAATTCACCTTCCGTCTCAGGAAATCAAGTTGTAATCGAATCTGCCTCATCAATCGACATAGACCATGAAGATATTCAGACTAACTCGTCGAGTTCTATTGCAGCCATGGCTCTGACGCCATCCTTGCAATCAACTGAGAACACAAGGTCAATCATATTACTCAGGACAGCTCGCGTGAGGGTGTCTGCAGGTAACCGATCTCAAAATTGCAGAGTTCTACTCGACAGTGGGTCCACCATGAACTTTGTCACGTCTCAAACATGCCATAGGCTGAACGCTCACAAATATAAAACAAATAAAATTATCTCTGGTATTGGGGCCTCTGAGTCCACTCTAACTCACAAAACTTATCTTAACATTTCATCTCTAGCTGCAGACTTCAGTATTAACTTAAAGTTCTACATATTGCCTCGGATTACAGGTCACATACCGGCAACGTCAATTACAATGTCAACATTCCGTTTGCCACCTGGTGTTCAACTGGCTGACCCATCGTTCAATACGCCGGGACGCATTGATCTCCTGTTAGGAGCTGGGATCTATCACCAACTATTTTCAGGTGTCACATTGTGTATTGACCAACAATTGCCCCCTTTACAAGCCTATGTTGCAGTTTTTGGTTTCGATTTACTTCTATAAACATTTCTATAACCATAGTTATAGATTCACATACTCGTGTATATTAGTTTTTCTCAATGGAACACTAGTTCTTCGCTGATGACCGGATCATAAGTTCTTCGCTCGTTCATGCAATGATTTAAGGTTTTCTAAGTTAAACACTAACCATTGTTTTTCGTATCGCATGATAGTCATTGGCATTGCATCGCATATTGAACATTTAATTTTAGCTTCGGATTCATACTCGTCAGTTGTAATCTATGGGAACCTTTAAGTTCCTCATCGTATAAAATTTATTCATTGGTACTAGTAGTCGTACACTTCATTTTGCAAATCACACCTTATACTTGGTTATACTTGAAGTCGAGTGATATCTTCATTAGTTTCTATTTACATGGTCTTAGATTGTTTTAAGGAGTCAGATCATTCGAAGTCAAATACTTTCCTCACTATCAAATTGTGTTACAGTTTTTCAAAATCTTCAGTTGCTCTTTTTATAAGAAAAATTAAACGAAATATTTCATAAACTTTTTTCAGCTTTATTCAATTAATAGTAATATGGTTGAGTTATAATATTATGGTGTGTAACTGTTTTGAAAATGAACTAACTGAATCTTACAAAACAATTGTACTTCGTCATTTAAATATATATTATCAGTTATGTTTAAATACAATTACATTTTGAATTAATAGTAATTAGTGTTGCTTAAGATAAATTGGCTAGTTTCTAATATTCGTTTGATCTTTACATATTTTTTGATTCAAGTATTACTATAATATATATGTAATAATAATTAGCCTCTTTCAGGCGGCAGGATGTTAACGTGGGATCACGGTTATCCTAAAAATATAAAAAATTGTTATTTTAATTGTTATTTTCAAAAATTGTTTTCATGAAATTTGTGAACATAGTGATATGTTGTTTTCGTCTATCCTGGTTCTGCTTGATTTCTCCAAAGCATTCAATAATGTAGACTTCTCGTTGCTTTGCTCTAAACTAAACTGTTATTTTATGTTCAGTAATTCGGCACTTGAGTTGATATGGAGTTATCTTACCCCGAGATATCAATTGGTTAAGACTGGTGTGGGATCTTCTAATTCTCGTGAACTCTTCTCTGGGGTACCGCAGGGCTCTATCTTGGGTCCTCTGTTGTTCTGTATGTATGTTAATGACCTGGAGAAAAGTGTGAAGTTCTCCTCAACCAGAATGTATGCGGACGACATCCAGCTGTGTATGGCTGTACCTAAGATCCAGGCTGATATAGCGGTTAACAAAATTAATGAGGACCTACAGAGCATATATGACTGGTCTATCAATAATCGGCTTCTGCTTAATGCTGGTAAAACAAAAGCTATCCTAATTAATGGTAATTCTGAGTTGATTCATATCCCAATAAAAATTAATGGCGTTGTAATTCCTTTCGTAAACGAGGTGAATAACCTGGGCATAGTTATTAACAGCAAGCTTAAGTGGAATAGCCATATTGATAGAACGATTGGCAAGGTTTACTTTGGTCTTAGACTCCTGTGGGCTAATGCTCGTCTACTTCCAACTAACCTCCGTCTTATGCTCATAAGATCTTTGCTAGTTCCTATCATTACGTATGGAGATGTCTTATTCTGCAAAATGGATAAGTCTAGTGAACGGAAGCTTAGGGTGGCTTTTAACGACTGTGCGAGATTTGTTTACAATATCAGAAGAAAGGACCGTATTTCCATCTCTCCTAAAACCTATACAATTCTCAACTGCAATTTGACTGACTATCTGAAATTCAGACTTACTATTTTTATGCACCGCATCAAGGCCAATGTGTTGCCGCGGTATTTGGTTTCAAGAGTGATCGTCTCATCCAGAACTCGTAATAACAATTTTATCATTCCTAAACATAATTCTGCGTGTGTGGCTTCTCAAATATGGGTCCATGGACCTAGAACATACAATTCCATAAGACCAGAAACCCTTAAGTCGTTGTCTTCTATTAAGAGCTTCTCTAAGGCTGTCCGGGATTTCTTTAGTTCAGTCTAAACTTCTACACTTTTTCCTTTTTTATAAATGTTTTGAATTGTCTTCAAAGTGGATAGTGGGAACTATACCTAATAGTTATAACTAAAAAGTAGTGTAATTTTGCCAACATTGGATTTACTAGGATTTGTTAGGATTTGTTAAGATTTATTAATTTTAAAGTTTTTTATATTAAGAAGTCAGTTATCTATATATTGTTACTGTTGTCTATATTGTGAACGAAACATTAATTTGTATTTTTTTAAGATTAAATAAGCATTGTAAAGTAAGCAATAATGCAATGAGTTTGGTTTGCTCTAGATGTCTCTCAACCTATCAAACCATTCTTATAACCATTTAAATAGTTGTAATAGTTAATGTTTGAGGCTGAAATCATGTATTACTTGCTAAGTTTTTGTGAAGTATTTAATTTATTTTAATAACAATAAATGTTTTTGTAATTTGTGTAAATTGAGCCGAAATAAATGAATAATAATAATAATAATAAATGTATAATTAAGTAAATATATTACTAAGTAAACTATAGTGATAAGCAAAACTATTAATTTTAAGATTGTTTTTGATAAAAACTTTGTTTACCTTTGTTTATATTATTGTTGAATGTCATTTGACATTATTTCTGACATTTGAGCTTTTTACTTGGTCAGTTTCGCTTTTCACCACATTCTAAAAATTGGCGTATTTGTCTTATTAAGGTGTTTTATTTCCCACTAATTCCAGTGATGAAAATGCGCGGCTCTGTTGCAGGTGAAAGGTTCAAATGAAACATGTATTTATGTATTGCTTTTGTTTGTAAAAGCTCTCTTCTTGTTATACATTTCAACTAGTTAAGTCGATATTGTGTTATTTTCTTGATGTTATATTTTTTATTTTAAATAGTTCTTTTTTTCGCCATTGTTATTTTTACATCAGGGCGTTTCCACCGTCAATTGCTTTTGTGAAGTGAGACCTGGTTTCACATTAAATAAACCTATAACATTGTTCATCGACTTAAAGCATGAGTTCGATTTGTCATGGATGAACCAAATATTGTCAATTCGTCGATCATCAACAACAAAATGGTCAACCATTTCACATATCATTATTAATAATGTATCAACATCTTCAACTTTTATACATATTCATCAATGATGAAGGATCTAGTTATTACATTCGTCGTTTATATGTATCATCAGTGATACAGTAACCTGTTTGCTACATTCGTCTATCATAAGAAACAGATTCGTCAATTTTTACACATATCATCATTGATGACGTATCAAGTTAGTGTATTCTTCGTATATGCATCATCATTGGTAAATTGAATTGTTTGTTACCTTCGTCTATCATCAACAACAGCATCTTTAACTTTTATACATATTCATCAATGATGACGGATCCAGTTATTACATTCGTCGTTTATATGTATCATAAGTGATAAAGTAACCTGTTTGCTACATTCGTCGATCATAAGAAACAGATTTGTCAATTTTTACACATATCATCACTGATGACGGATCAAGTTAGTGTATTCTTCGTATATGCATCATCATTGATAAATTGAATTGTTTGTTACATTCGTCGATCATCAACAACAGCGTCGTCAACTTTTATACATATTCATCAATGATGACGTATCTATTTTTTATATTCTCCGTTTATATGTACCATCAGTAATAAAGTAACCTGTTTGTTACATTCGTCGATCATCAGAATCAGACTCGTCAACTTTTAAACATATCATCACTGATGACGTATCAAGTTAGTGTATTCTTCGTATATGTATCATCATTGATAAATTGAATTGTTTGTTACATTCGTCGATCATCAACAACAGCGTCGTCAACTTTTATACATATTCATCAATGATGACGTATCTATTTGTTATATTCTTCGGTTATGTGTATCACCAGTGATAATATAACTTGTTTTTGTTACATTCGTCGATCATCACAACCATATGCTTCAACTGTTACACATATCATCACTGATGACGTATCAAATTATCATATTCTTCGTTTATATGTATCATCAGTGATAATATAACCCATTTTGCTACATTTTTCGGTTATTAGCAGCAATTTCTTCAACCTACATATATATCATCATCGATAAATTACAACATTTAGTATAATCTTCGAGCATTGTTCGTAACATCAATAACCGACACAACTATTTAATCGCACTAATGAATTCTTAAACTATTTATTGTATTCATCGATTTTAATCATCTATGTAATTAATAATTCATCGAAGCAATTATATTTGACATCTACAACATTCAATATCAATTAACAATCAAACGAAGGAGTTCAAAAACCTCTGGTCTCATCACTTATAGTCATCGTTTAAAATATTAATTCCTATACAGTCCACCGCCAAGCCAGAGGCGCGAACAGGAGGATTAGAATTAATTTTCAGTTTGAATTTAACGGGTCAGACAGATAGCGGCGCCATAAAAACAGCAGATGGAACTATCCACAAGGTAATTTGCAAGGTTTTGATCCCATACAAGGTGTTAACAAAAGTTTCATTGGTACCAACATTAATAATACCTTCAATCGCAAAAGAACTAGTTTTGGGGATTGATTTTTGGGAAACTTTTGGAATACGACCACGATTTACGAAAACGCCATTGGCATGTAACGTTATTGATACAGAAACAAAAAGGATTGAGCTTACTCGGGTTGAAAAGAACATCCTTACAAAGACAATTGCAGAATTCGAGATTTCAAAAGAGGGTTTTTTGAGACATTCTAATATTTTGAAACATGACATTGAAACGCTCCAGAACTCTAAACCAATAGTGAAGAGACCTTATCCAATTTCACCATATCGGCAGAAAGAGGTAGATAAAGAACTAGATAGAATGTTGCAACTCGGTGTTATCGAACGGGCAAAAAGCGAATGGGCAAAGCCTCTGGTTGTGGTTAAGAAATCAAGTGGTAAATTAAGGCTATGCCTGGATGCTCGAGGATTGAATGCCGTTACTGTGAAAGATGCAAGATGCGTATCCGCTTCTGAATATTGGTCGAATTTTGGGTCAACTTAGGCCTATAAAATACTTGTCTTCGATCGACCTATCCGATGCATTTTGGCAGATTGAGTTAGATATGAATTCGCGTCACAAAACAGCATTCAACGTAACAGGAAGAGGACATTTTCAGTTCAAACGTCTTCCATTTGGTCTCTGTAACAGCGCCCAAAGTTTGTGTAAAGCATTGGATATGTGTATCGGGAACGACCTAGAGCCACATGTTTTCGTTTATATCGATGATATTATTATCACTACAGAAAGTTTTGAGCATCACATGGAACTACTGAAGGTTGTGGCACAGCGGTTAAAAGGGGGTGGTTTTTCAATCAGCTCAGAAAAATCTAAATTCTGCGTAAAACAACTTAGGTATCTTGGCTATATTTTAGATGGAAACGGATTACGAATGGATCCGGAAAAAATTAACCCAGTTCTAAATATTTCACCACCAAAGACGTTAAAAGAATTGAGAAGGATCATAGGAATGGCAAACTGGTACCGACGATTCGTGAAAAACTTTGCTGAATTAATAACATCAATGACTGACTTGTTGAAAACGAAGGCCAAAAACAATTTCGAGTGGTCAACAGAAGCTGACAATGCATTTATAGCTTTAAAAAACGCACTAGTTAGTTCTCCAATACTTGTAAGTCCCAATTTTGAAAAATTATTTACCATTCAGACCGACGCTTCCGATGTAGGGATTGGAGCTGTTCTTACACAAGGTGAAGGAAATGATGAAAAGCCTGTTGCATATATGTCTGCAAAGTTGACATCAGCTCAAACAAAGTATTCGGCGACTGAAAAGGAATGCCTCGCGGTAATCGAAGCAATAAGGAAGTTCCGAAATTATATAGAAGGAGTGCATTTTAGGGTTATTACAGATCATGCATCACTAACATGGCTAAGAAACATAAAGGATCCGAGTTTACGTCTGTCACGTTGGGCGCTAAAATTACAGGAATTTGACTTCCAACTGATTCACCGGAAAGGAAAGTTTAATGTGGTTGCAGATGCTCTATCTCGTTCGGTTGATCTAATTGATTTTACAAGTAGTCCGATAGACCTTGATGAAAAGTATATTAAGCTCCGCGAAGACATAGAACAGTATCCCGACAAATTTCCAAATTTTAGTTTAAATGAGGAAATGATTTTTAAGCAAGGGTTGAGAAAGGCAAAAGGAAGGAGAGCATTAGTTCCGGAGAAATATCGAACAAAAGTTTTGCAAAAGTTTCATGATGATCCATTGGGTGCTCATCTTGGCGTTAGGAAAATGTTGGTTCGGATTCAAGAGGAATATTACTGGCCAAACATGGAACGTGATATTCGTGTATACATAAGGTCCTGTGTAAAGTGTCAAACAAACAAACATCCAAATTTGAGAACAAAAGCACCTATGGGTGTTCAAAAGAGTGCAGGACGACCATGGGAGGTTATAGCTGTGGATTTTTTAGGTCCCTTTCCAAGGTCCAAAAATGGAAATAATTACTTGTTTGTAGCAGTTGATATATTTTCCAAGTTCTGTTTACTAAAGCCAATGAGGAAAGCGGATGGCAAAGCCGTAATAAAATACTTGGAAGATGAACTTTTTCTAATGTTTGGGGTACCATCGCGGTTAAATGCTGATAATGGTCCTCAGTTTATTTGTAAAGAAGTTCAAGCATTCCTGAAGTCTTATGGGGTAACCCCTCAGTTTAATGCATCGCACAGTGGGATTTGTTCATATAATGTTTGGCAAAAAATATAAGGAGTGCTCGTAGAATGTTGAAATTTTGCTCTGAGCCTTTGGTTAGCTCAATTAAGAAAAATATAAAGTTTCATCAAAATTGGTCACGCCCACTACCCACCGCCCATAGAACCCAAAATTTATTTTTATGCCCAAAGTTTTTGAAATTTGGCACAGAGCCTTTTATTACCTCAATTAAGAATAAAGTAAAGTTTCATAAAAATTGGACACGCCCACTACCCACCGCCCATAGAACCCAAAATTTTATGATTTTATGATTTTATAAATTTTATGATTTTATAAAAGATTATTAATTATTTAAACTTTTTTTTTTTTTAATTGATAGTATGGAGTCTTACCTTTCATTTTATTATAGCGGGAGCACCTAGCACGACCGAGCAACCTTTTTTTTCTTCCAAGGAAGTTTGCAATCACGGCACATTATAGAACAAATTTTATTCTTTCATATCTTTTAAACCATATAAGCGAACCTTATAATTTTTTTTTTTAAATACGCCGAAAAGGCTATATTTGAAAATAATCACTATTTAAATTAGAGCAATAAAGTTATCTTACGTACAAACACTATAGAAGTGCGTAAACAATTTTCAATATTTTGGACCAAAATTTACATGTGACTTTACTTCATTATTTCAAAGACAAATAAACTTTTTTTTGGGATACAATTTATGGATTCTTCATACTGAATCAATTTTCTACAAAACTGCATCACTACATTTTTAAATTTTTTGTGTCGAAAAAATTACTTATTGCACAAAAAATCCCACTGTGCATCGTATCACCCACAACACAATCCGGCTGAGAGAATTAATCGTGTGATTTTAGCCAGCTTAAGGGCCTATTTTGAAAAGGATCATCGACTTTGGGATCAATATATACCGAAAATTGCATGCGCATTAAGAAACTCAGAACATAGTAGTACAGGTTTCTCTCCGTACTTCATCAACTTTGGTACAGAGATGAAGTTAGAAGGTGACTACAAATATACGAAGCCTTATGAAGAAAATACGACATTAGAAAGGTCTGAAAATATGCAAAAGCTCCATGAAAGAGTCAGAGATAACCTTAAAAAGGCTTATACAAAGTATTCATTCCAGTATAATATTAGAGCAAAACCTGTTGAGTACATACCAGGGGAGATCGTTTTGAAGAAGGCGTTTCGACAATCCAATGCGGCGGAAAATTTAAATTGCAAACTTGCACCGCAGTACGTTAAATGTCGTATACGAGAGAAGTTAGGTAGCTATACTTACTTAGTAGAAAGTCTTGAGGGCAAAGTACTTGGTCGGTTTCATTCCAACGATTTGGGGAAGCATAATATCAGAGAAGGAAATCCTGATTTCGTAAAGTAATGTTTCAATAAAAGCGAATGTGACTAGGTGAACAGAGAAGATAATCAAGCAATATGTTTTAAAATCTATGTTTTATGTTTGCACGTTTTCTTTTATTTAATTGTTTATTATTAAGTTTATTATTGTTACTTATAATAGTGATAGAAATATATGTTCTACATTAGATTGGATCTATGAATTGAAATCGGAATATAAAAATGCAATTTAGAAGATGATTGTGTTAAGATTTGATTTTATAAGATTTGGTAACTGGTACTTGGAATTACTGTAGTTTCGTCCATAATTAAGGAGATATAGGTTAGATTTACATTGGAAGTGTTAGGCGGTCAAAATGTACATAAGGCCTTTACACAAATTATACCTGCCGTAATTAAGGCGGAAGTAAATGTTTTGTGATGTCTTTTGGTGTAACTCTTTAACTTATAATTGTACCGTGTGTAAGGTGCAGTTAGAAGTTAAGTGTTGCTTTGAAATTTCGGAAGTGTAAGGCGGTCAGAATGTGCGTAAGGCCTTTACACAAATTACCTACCGTGGTTGAGGTAGAAGTAGATGTGTGGTGTTTTGTTGTTACTTTGGAAGTGTAAGGCGGTCAGAATGTGCGTAAGGCCTTTACACAAATTACCTACCGTGGTTGAGGTAGAAGTAAATGTTTTGTGTGTTTATGTTTGCTTATTGGAATACTTTAACTTATAATTGTACCATGTTGAAGGCGCAGTTAAGGTTAAGCGTTATTTATAAGTTTTTAGGGTGTAAGGCAGTAAAATGAGCGTAAGACCTTTTACAACAAATTACCTACTGTAATTTAAGTAGAAGTAGATGTTTGTGTTGCAACTAATGGTTGATATTTTGATAACTCGAGACTTGTGGGTTTTGAGGTGTCTATCAAGTACCGGTGAATGGAGAGATTTTGTTATAAAGGTTGGGATTGGTTCAAGTGGAAAAAAAGGTACTAATGGTGATAGGAATCGAAAGTCCATTCTGGGTCTGGAGCTTTCGAGAGCATTTTGTCATGATGGTTTAGTGTTAGGTGAGTCAAACGAAATGCTCTCGAAACTTCCGACACGGTGTGAGGAGCTAATGATCCGATAAAATCAAAATATATGTTATGTGTCGTTTTCAATCAATTATATGGAATCTCATTAAAAAAAAACAGATTGTAAAGAACATATGTTCAAATTGACTAACGTAAAATTTAAAAGAAAAAAAAACGGAAACGGTTGTATTTTATTAAAATAAACTTGAAATTATTTATTGTAAATTCATTGATGATTAAATTCATAGGATATGTTAATTGTTATTTTATTTTATATTGTAAACTTTTGATAGGTTTAGTATAATAAGAAAAAAATAATTTTATAAATTAAATAAAAAAAAAAAAACTTAAATCAAATATCAAATCATACTCACGCTCAAAACCAAAGAAGAATAACCATCTACATGTAAATATATATATAAACAGCTGATTATTCTGTAGAGCTGATCCGCCTAAATGAATATCATTCGGAATTTGGAAATAATAATCGATAAATGGAGAAAGTGTCTTGGGTGCAAGAAAATTTAAATAAAAAAAAAACAACATCTACCTTAGTTTTGTTTGTTAATGTTGGAGAAAATAAAAGGAGATTATAATTATAATTTAAAAGCATCTACCTTAAATTTTGCAATTGCACATCAGGGTAGACAAAATTATAAGAAAATATTACCGGAAGCAATTAGTTGGGGAAAAATATCAAAATACTATAAATAAAATTGAAGTTGAAAGAAACGCTCTCTATCCATTTGAGGATCGAAGAACGAACACCTCAAGAAGAAGCTGCCAAAATAAATCGGGGAAACCATCACCAAAAGGTAGCGATAATAATCACATTGGATCATTTTTGGATTTTTACCAGGAAACGAAGACATATTGGTAGATATTAAAATAAGTTATATACATATATTTACAATTAATTTACATTGGCGGAATTAAGGGTTAACGGTTTGAGTGATGAAATCATAAAAATTATCGTCGCAAAAACAACCAAAAGGCTGTAAAAAAGCCGCGCCATTTTCTTTAGGTCGAAACTATCATTTTAACTATAACAAATAAATTCTTGTATCTTATTCTTTCCAAAAACTTCTCAAATCATAAAGCACTAGTTATAAAATTTCTTAATGGCATTTTGTTTTCTAAACATCTAGCTAAATTATATAATTTAAGTAATACTCTAGAACTACATATCATAATTCTAAAATATATAATAAATATGCACATTTATTAAAATTTATTTAAGCAGAGGAAATATAATTTATTTTTTTTTTTCTATAAAAAACCGCTCACTTTCACTTACATATTTCTTGAACAAAAACCTTGGTGCGACCTTTTCTCAATTAATTTTATAATGTCATTCCTAGGGTCTATTTTCAGACGACTGTGAAAAGCCGATGAATTCAACAGTGGACTTCTAAGAAATTTATTATTAAGCCATTAAGAAATTTTATAACTAGTGCTTTATGATTTGAGAAGTTTTTGTAAAGAATAAGATACAAGAATTTATTTGTTATAGTTAAAATGATAGTTTCGAGCTAAAGAAAAACATGGCGCGGCTTTTTTACAGCCTTTTGGTTGTTTTTGCGACGATTTGACTGTTTTTTGTAAAGTTATAATATAATATGGGAGAATCAAATTATTACTATCCATATAAAATGTTTTCTACAGAGAACTTTACTCTCGATTTTTTATCAATCTAGGACCTAGGTGCAATATTTTAAAAAATAAAAGTATCGTTTTTATGTAAACAGGTCTCAACTCATGACATGAACAACTCATGAAAAAGTAAAAGAAATATTCGAAAATAATTCTAAAGCAATGCATTCGAAAATTAATATAATTATTACATACAACGGAAACACACACATAAAAACTATAGTCTTTGACTAATAATTTTAAAAAATTAACATAATAATTTTATAAAAGTTCTTGAGGATAGCATAAAAGCTTAAATCGATTGTTATTTACTCTAAATAAATAATAAACAAAACAACATTGTGCGAAAAAAGATGTGAAATTAAGTGTTTCGCAATTAAATAATTTTTTTAAAAATATTATGATTATGTTCAGCCAAGTACCATTGGTGTCTTCCATAAACTTTATAGTCTATGATTGACTGAAAGTTTTAAAAAAATTCAGTTTTTGCTGTTATATATCACCTCAATCTCGAAATCGGCACATATTTGACATTTTCGCCTTATCTTACCACATAAATATACGTAAATACATATATTTTCATTTTCAGTGAGAAAGTCGTTGTGAATAATAGATAATAAACAATCAAGTCCTCACCATAAGGGTTTTGTTCTATTTTTTCAAAGTACGGAACCCTTAAAATAATAATAAAATTTTCTCAAATTCTCTTCTTTATATCTCATAAAGCTTAAAAACACAAAATTTCAAAGCCTACTAAATTAATTTTTAATCTCATCACTTCAAAATAACTACCAACGTTCTAAAATAAAATGAAATAAAAATTAAAATTTATTATCGATATAACATTTGTTGGGTTCTCTCAGATAACAAATTTACATAATAGACCAAATACATGCTTTCACAACATCGTTTTCTTAACACATCAATAATAGGTCTTTTTACTGAAAGCATATTCTAAATATATTCTTTTTTCTAGTACTTTTATAATTACCAACTTCCATTTAATATATTAATAAAACATTTGATGGGTTTTCTGGATTCAAACATAACAAATATTTTTATCGAAAACAACTATATGTTTGCAAACTAATCTGGGTTCGTGTTTAAGTTTTTTAACTGTTGTTAAATATTACCAATATTGAGGGATAATAAATTTCAATTCCCATAATTTTGTGTTTTTCAATTCTGTACATTTGGTTGGTTTTTGAAAATTCGCCAAAATGATACTAAATTACAACATTCATATCAATGCTACCAACGTGGTATAAAAATTTGTAAAAACATTTTAATTTTACTAAAAGTTTGGGAAAGCAAAATTTTGATTTTATAAACTTTCAGAAAAAAGCATGAATGCTGACTTTTTTTTTACTAATGAGAAACATATAGTTAAATAAGATATACTTTTATTGATAACTTTGAATACAGTTGTAGAAAAAATGCAAATTATTCGAAATGAAAATTTTAACCTTTAAAACCTATTCGGTGCACAGTATATATACTAGTAGTGTCTTTCAAAACATGTGTAGGGGGTTCAGAACTACCGGTTTCGTGTGATGGTGGTTCTAAAACTACCTGTTGATCTAATTATCACGGACTGGGACTAGCTGCGTCAATCGTTGAGTTTTGTATGCCCTTTTCCTAGTCACTTATTTCGAAAAATTAGATACTCTTACCTGGTGTCCAACGTTGGTTTCTGCAGACTTCTTGGTTGGTGTTTGATGGTTTTGGTTAAAGAAAAACACTTTATTCACCGTTTAAGTTTTTAAACATTTATTCAACACACTTTTTGGTATTTTCTTAAAAAGGAATTCTTCTGAATTCTAACCTTTAATAATCTTGTGACACAAATTTTAGATAATATTTTCTCAAAAAAATGAATTGTTTTGAATTCTGAACTTTAATATTTTTGTAACACAAGTTTTTAGAAAAAAATAAATTCTATTGAATTCTTAACTTTAATAATTTTGTAACACAAATTTTAGATAATATTTTCTCAAAGAAAATGAATTCTTTTGAATTCTTAACTTTAATAATTTTGTAACACAAATTTTATATAATATTTTTCTCAAAAAATGAATTCTTTTGAATTCTTAACTTTAATAATTTTGTAACACAAATTTTATATAATATTTTCTCAAAAAATGAATTCTTTTGAATTCTTAACTTTAATAATTTTGTAATAATATTGTAGCATAAGTGTGATATTTTCAACACATGAATTCTATTGAACTCTCAATTTTAATAATTTTGTCACACAAAATTTTATAAGATTCTCTCAACAAATGAATTCTATGGAATTCTTAATTTTAATGATTTCTTTAATAATTTTGTAATAATATTGTAACACAAAGGTGATATTTGCTAAACATGAATTCTATTGAATTCTTAACTTTGGTAAATTTGGTAACACAAAATTTTATAATATTTTCACTATTTCTTTTAACTTTTATTTAAACACTTTTTGATTTTTTATTATTTCGCGGTATTACCTCAACGGGCAGTAATTCGACGTTTTGAAACTCGGACTTCAGACTAATTTTTTGGTCCGGACTCTGACGGTTCAGAGTCCGGCCATTACGACCGTTAAGGTTCGCTTGAAAGTTAGTCACTCGTTGTGACTAACTGAATACTTTTTTTAATACTACTTTTTTTTCATTCAATTTTCTATATTATTTATAGAAAATTTGGAATGGAAAATTGACCAATCACAAAATAGTAAATTTTTTCTATTTTATGAATGAATATGAATAGTGAAAACTACTCAGCATTTTAATATTTTTAATTAGAATTTTGTATATATTTTTTGTATATGTTATTAGATTCGTAATTTCCGTTGGTCGAGTTTAATTGTTGTTGTTAGGTTTAATTGGTTTTTAGTTAATATTATATGTTTAGATTATTTTGATTTCAATTTGGTTTTATAGAAAGAATAGCTGAGTATGGAATTTTGATGTGAACGGAAAAATTATTAGATATTCGAATATTTATTAGAACATGTTTTAACATGTTGGATTGGTGAAAATGCTTAGCTTAGGCTTTTTGAATTATGTTCGAGAATTTGTTTATTAATTTCATACGATTATGAAATTAGTTTTAGGGAAAAATGTTTACATAATTTTCAATGTCTATAGTTTTAGACATTGTTGCATTTTGTATTTAAAATTAATAGCAAAATAGCTGAGAATGGATTTTTAGTGAATGGAAAAACTGTGGGATAATTGAATTAATATTTATATTAATTGAAACATGTTTCAACATGTTGTTTTGGGAATGTTTGTTACATCTTATGATGAAATAGGTTTTTGGGTTAGATATGGGTTTTAACCATAATGAATTTGGTTCTAATATTTTTATTTGTTTTAATTATATAAAACTACTTTGTGTAGTTTTTGAGATTCATTATCGAGGTTCATGTATATTCCTGTTTAGGAATACTACACATGGCGCGCAAGACACTACCGCGTCTCTTGATTTTAAATAAAAAAAATATAATAATTGATATAAAGCTAAATTGTATATATGATTTAATTAAATTTGTGATTATTTTGGAGTTAATTTCTTTTATTTTTTTCATAGTTTCTTGAAGGTGATGAAGGTTTCGGCAAATATGTGTTGAGGGAAGTTTTGTCTTCAGTCGCAAATTAATAGTGCTGTGTTGTAATGTTGTGATATATTTATTGTCTTTAGTGAAAATTTTGTGTTTAAAAAGAGAAACAAAGGAATCTTAAAGGTAAGAAACATACCTGCTAAAGCGTCATTCCCAACTTAAAAAAATAATATAGCGTGCGCGTAAAGTGAACGTTACACTAACCTATACTACGAGTTAATCAAAGAAACCTATCCTAAACCTAATACTTACTTACACCATAAATCAATCAAACAAACCTATCCTAAAGCTAATACTAACTTAAACCATAAGTCAATCAAACAAACCTATCCTAAGCCCAATATTAACTCAAAACATAAGCCAATCAAACCAACTAATTCCTAATACTAACCTGAGCCATAAGTCAAATCTAAACAATTTATACTAAGCCATATACGATATACAAGAAAAATAATAATCGAAAATCAATAATTATAAGAAAATCAATACAATCAACGAAAATAATAAGTTAACCATAACTAATAATAAATAATCATTAGCATAAATATTATACATACTTATTTTTATTTTTTATTTTTACAATTTATATTAAAACAATTATTTTTAAGCAATCAAAACAATACAGAAAAAGTTTTTGTTATACAGAAACAAGTAATTTAACTTAATGCCCTCAAAAACAACTGTAAACCGTTTAAATTTATTAAATATTTATGGTACACTAACATGAATTAAACAAATATAAATTAATATAAATACAAATTATTTTAATACAAATTATAATTATAAGGGCTCTTTTAATTTTATAAACACAAAAAAAAAATATTAATAAAGCACAAAATATTTGTGTAGAGACATAATTTTTCACGCTATGTCAGTAAGCAAGAAAAAACTAAAATACCACTAAGCTAACGCGTTACTCACTACATTTTTTTTTCTTTTTTTTACTTTTCAAAACATACATAATTTGGTAAAATTTTGTGTTCATCGTTAACTAACTAACGATGAAAACAAAATCTTTTTTCCGTGGGGGAGGAATGTAGTAAAACCAATTACATAGTTTTCCTACAAAAATTCCCCAAACTATATTTGCAATATCTTCCAAATTCCTACCAATTACTATAAAAACAATTGACCTAAACCCTTATTAAAATTAAAAACAAATATTTCATAAATTACCTTTATCTGGGTTATTTACAAATATTTTGTTAATATCGTTCAATTTAAATAAAATCAATTCGCGACATTGGCATTAAATAAAATTCAATTAAAAACAAAGTCAGTGAGTCAATTGTTTTAATATCAATTAACTAACAATAATTAATTCGAACGAGTAATCATTTTTTAATTATATAAGTAAAATTTTAATCAATAATCGACAGTCATTTTTTACACAAACCAAATGTCGGTCGTTTTACACAAATCAATCAATCCAAAAACAGTTTTTACTAAATCGAATCATTTTTCAGATCGAGTCATTTTTAGAGTCAATTTTAAAAAACCAATCAAGCAGTCAGAGTCAATTTTACAACAAGTGAGTCAGTAAAACTTAAAATTAAACGGTCAGTTGTTACAAATCAACCAAGTGAAATCCTAAAGTCAAGTGGTTAATTAAAGTAGTAATTAAACGGTCAACCAGCAACAACTAAACGAGTCGGTACGAAATCAGGCAGTCAATCAGTTTATTAGTTCAAAAGTTATAAAAATAAGTTTAATTCATAACAGTAAGTTCAGTTCAAAAGTTATTAAAATAGGTTTAATTCATAGCAGTAAGTTCAGTTCAAAAGTTATTAAAATAAGTTTAATTCAGAACAGTAAGTTCAGCTCAAAAGTTATTAAAATAAGTTTAATTCAGAACAGTAAGTTCAGTTCAAGAGTTATTAAAATAAGTTTAATTCAGAACAGCAAGTTCAGTGCAAAAGTTATTAAACTAAGTTTAATTCAGAACAGTAAGTTCAGTTCAAAAGTTATTAAAATAAGTTTAATTCAGAACAGTGAGTTCCGATCAAAAGCTATTAAAATATCAGAGACGGAAACCGGTTCGTTTGAACCAAACCAAAACCACTAAACCAAGGAAATTTTGCCGAACCAAAACCAAAACCAAACCATTTTCAAAATGATTTTATTAAACCAAACCAAAACCAAACCAGTTTTTTTAATAATAGTTGAACCGAACCGTAAACCAATGTTTTTCTGTTTGGTTTACGGTTCGGTTTTATAGTAAAAAATATGTTCCATTACCAACATAAATTGAAAATATCTTCTCATTTCTTTTTGAAACTACTACATTTTGAAATTACACCAAGTGAGTCTGTAGGATCGAGGTTTATCTTTGGTCGGAACAGAATTAGAATCCATTGCCTATACGTGTTATATTATAAGACAAGTGTGCCCACCACGTTTTCGTTAATGCGACTTATTAGTAGAATAAAGCTTTTTGGGGTTCCGATTTTTATACGGAATACTATTGAAATGTGAGCCTGAAATGTGAGGTGCGTATGAAACTAATCTGTTCACATGAAATGACGGATACAAATAAAACTAAAGGGGTTTTCGTTTGGTTTACAGGGGTACGATGTGAGACCTTTGAGAAAATACATTTTTTTATAGATTCAAGTAGGATATCATATGAAAGGGCTTCATTTCAGTATTCCTTAAATATTTATTTTGGTGAGGTACCTTTTTTGTATAATTTTGAATAATGACGTTTTCTTCGTGTTTTCTTACCTCGATTAGCTCCGAACCTAACTGATCGAAAATCTTCAAATGTATTTGAAATGATAGAAAAATTAGTAAGTTTTTAATAAAAAATATATAAAAGTGTCATAAACTCATAAATATATTTATTAATGGGGTGGAAATGAAAAGAGGTAAAAACACTATTTAAAATTTGGTCAAGGGTCTTTTGAAAGAGCACCTAATTTAGAAAACATTGCAATTTTTCTTTACAATTTTGCGGTGCACAGTTTTGAGTTATTGTCAAAAAAGTGCAAAATTCAGATCTTTCTTGAGTTACCATAAACATTTATGGATCAGATTCAACCTAAAGTATCATTTTTTAAGTCATTTTTGATCAACATAGATTTAATTGTAATTTACTATTGACATTAACGATTTCACATTTATTTTGTTATGCGTCTATGGTCTGGAAATATAAATACATTACAACACAACTTTTTGTCAATTATTTTTGATATTGTGTTCTTTTACATCCACGGAACCCTTAGCGAGCGAATTTTATTCGCACTTGTCTGAGTTTTTTATTTGAATATCGAGAATTAATTAGAAATAAAAATGTAAATCTAAATTCTGAATCTGAACCAAAACCGAACCAAAACCAAACCAAAACCAAAAAATTATAAAGTCTTTAAACCAAAACCAAACCATAACCAAGTTTTGAAATATCAAGAAACCAAAACCAAACCAAAAACCATAATAAAAATTTGTTATTAAACCAAAACCGAACCAACTGAAAAAATCTTTGGTTTCCATCTCTGTAAAATATACATAAGCTCAATTCAGAACATTATTTTTTTTTTTTTAATAATAAAATGTGTTGTGTAATAGGGTTTAGAATATGTGTCACAACAACACATAAATACCTTTTAAGACCTAGGTCTAGACCTGGGTCCCACAACAACTGGCGTTCTGAGGTGTAGATTAACGCTTTTTTTAAACATCTGTGGGTTGAAGCCACCTGAGACTAAGTGTTCCGGCAAACTACGCAGTTCGGACAAAGAAGTCTCTCTGCGATCTGCCAGTATGACAGCGCGGGATCTTTACCGTTTCACTGGTTGCGGCAGCCGATTGCCGAGTGGAACGGGGGTAAGAATAAGTTTGAGGCATGATGCCGCTGATTTCATCTGAGCACTGCTGATGACGATATTTGTAAAAAAACAACGAGGTCAGCAACAGTGCGACGATGTTGTAGGGAATCAAGTTGTGATGTCAAAGTTCGATCACCTACGATAGATAGAAATACAAATTAAAACTGAAAAATAGAGACTTTTTCTTGATATAACATCTGCAAAGTACCGAAGTATCACACACATAAGAACTACATTTTATTATATAGTAGTGTCGTAAATATTTGGCACTACACCCACCTCCAAGATTTTTCGCATCAGTTGGAGGGATGCACAATTTTCTCGTCCATCGATCTTGTTCAGGCATACCATCAAATACCAATACATCCGGAGAACATTCCTAAAACGGCAATTTCTACTCCTTTCGGTCTTTTTGAATTTTGCAAAATGACCTTTGGTCTTAGGAATGCTGCTCAATCGTTCCAAAAATTGATGCATTCCGTATTAACCGGATTCAAGTTTTGCTTCGTTTATCTAGATGATGTTTTGGTTGCATCAAAAAATCTAGAGGAGCATTTAACTCACTTACAAATGATTTTTCAGAGATTCTCTGAAAACAGTCTTATCATTAATCGAGATAAATGCGTATTTGCAAAATCTGAGATTAAATTTCTAGGCCATTTGGTATCTGAACAAGGTATATTACCAGATCGTGAACGTGTTCAAGTCATTAAAGACTTTGAACGTCCCATAAATGTTAAACAGCTTAAACGATTCTTAGGCATGATTAACTTCTATCGACGTTTTTTACCAGCTGCTGCAGCTGATCAAATTTTGCTCAACAACTTCTTAAAGGGATATAAGAAGAATAGTAAAATTCCAATTTCATGGACACCTGAGTTAATTCAAGCCTTTGACAATTGTAAGGATAAATTGTGTAATGCCACTCTTTTAGCTCATCCGTCATCTTCAGCTCGACTAGCAATTATGGTCGACGCATCTGATACAGCGATAGGAGCCGTAGTGCAGCAATTTGTTGAAGAAACCTAGCAACCGCTCAGTTTCGTCTCGGTTCGTCTTAATGATGCCCAAATAAAATATAGCGCTTATGATAGAGAACTTCTCGCAGAGTATTCAGGCATCAAGCATTTCAGGCATCTCCTGGAAGGTCGTGAATTTACACTATTCACCGACCACAAACCTCTAATTTTTGCTTTTAAACAAAATTTAGAAAAAGCATCTCTCCGTCAATTTCGCCATCTGGATTTCATTGGGCAATTCACCACTGATATCCAGCATATTTCCGGCGTCGACAATGTCGTAGCTGACGCGTTTTCTCGCATAGATCAAATACTCATACCAGAGAAAATTGATTATGCTGCAATCGCAGATGCGCAAACCAATGAAGTAACACAACTTTAAAGTCCGAACATTTTCCAATTACTTTTAATGGAAGTAAATTTATATATTGTGACACATCAACTGCTATACACAGGCCATACATTCCAGCACAATTTCGCACAAGTGTTTTCGATGCTTTTCAAAAACTTTCGCATCCTGGTGTCAATGCTTCAACCAAATTATTAACCAACACGTTATTTGGCCGTCTATTAAAAAGGACGTTAAGCTTATGGCGCAACAATGTATAGCGTTTCAAAAGTCCAAGGTATTTAGGCATACTAAATCACCTCTTGGCACTTTCAAAACTAACTCACAGCGATTCTCACAAATACACCACGACATCATTGGTCCTCTACCAATATCGGAAAATCGACGATATTGTGTAACGCTTATCGACCGTTATATGCGGTGGCCCGAAGCGATACCAGTTCCAGACATCACTGCTGGAACGGTCGCATTCGCTGTATACAACTCATGGATTTCGAGATTTGGTGTTCCAGAATCAATTGCTACTGATCAAGGAATCCCAACTTTTCACTGAACTGTCTAATCTATTAGGTTTCAACAAATTCAGAACAACAGCTTATAATCCAAAATGCAACGGCATGGTAGAAAGATGGCATCGCACAATTAAATCAGCAATTATGTGTTATGACCGTCCAGACTGAACAAAAATTCTACCTTCAGTCCTCTTAGGTTTAAGAACCTCCTTCAGCGAAGAACTTCAAACAACTTCAGCGGAACTCACATATGGAAGCTCGATAAGAATTCCGGGACAGTTTCTCGAATCTTCTATAAATTCTTCTTTTCTTCCCCAAACTGAATTCGTCAAGGAGTTGAGGAAAGATTTTGATGAAATACGGCCAAAGCCAGCATCAGCACACGTTACATCTTCATTCTTTGTGAGCAAAGATTTGCAAACTTGCTCACATGTATTTTTACGTACTGACGCTGTAAGGAGATCATTACAAGCTCCTTACACTGGTCCTTTCAAAGTTTTAAGTCGCAACAATAAAAACTTCAATATAGAAATTAATGGCAAAGCAGCCAAAATTTCAATTGATCGACTTAAACCATGTTACCATGAAAATTCAGGCGATGAACAATTCAGTTCTGTCGCTAAAGCAAATTTTTTGAATCAACCAGATTCAACCGCTAAATTGTAACGGACTATTAAACAAAATCGATGATATTATCAACTTTATGTGCAAAAACAATATTCTAGTCGCGGTTTTACAAGAAACCAAATTAAATGTTAGATGCCGCAGGAGGGATCGATTTTGATCGATTATGATCAATGTTGATCTACGGGTCTGACTACCCTGCGTACTCCAGTCCCTGCCATTGACATATGAGTTAGCGTGAGATATCACATACCACTGGCAATGGCAGGAGATGTCATTAGCCAAGATGATATCTTAGGGTGCTGGCGGACGAACTTTAATTAGTCAACGGCAGCACTTCCAGTCTTAGCTGGGCAGCGTTCCGTAGCGGTACCGCTCATTAGCTCTTCCGAGGAATCGAACCAACACGTAGTTATGTGTGGGCTTTGTGCCTCGATTGAGGTGGTGGGCGGTGCGTCTGGGGTGCGCTGCATCAGCTGGATTATTGGCATTTAGTTTTGTTTTGTTTTCTGCAAATTTCTCACAATTTGTTTTTCACTTATTATTTTGTTATTATTTCTTCATCTTATCATGAAATATTGGCATATGTCATATTTTGTAGTATGATAGGATTTTTTACTTAGTTATGCATTTTAAAATAAAACACAAAAAAATAAAATAAACATTTTGATATATATATGGCAGTACAACCGAAAAAAAATAAGTCTGCAAGTGGTAAAGCAAATTTGCGCAATCCACCCGCCCATAAAGCGGCATGTCCACGGAATTTGCAGGGACAAAACATATATGAATCAATAAAAAATTTTAAAATACATGTTCAAAACATTTGCGGATTGAACGCTAACCATGTCCACGTGCAACATCATCTTGAGCACGACAAACCGAACATTCTATTCCTTACAGAAACACAAGTTTCTGAAAATTTTCTCTTTATAGAATCGCTTAATTCCAAATATAGGCTCGAATCAGCTTTCAAACTCCATCAGGGCGTATGCGCATTCATTCATGAGAGTGTTGCGTACACGCGCTTTCCAAATTTTGAACTACACGGTGACGGCTTCAATACAATGGTTTTAAAGATTTGTCTTCCAGAAATGACTTTTTTTACAATAGCTTTATACCGGTCCCCCAACAAACGTAACCCAAACTTTTTTAATATACTGACAAAAATTATGGACGAGATTAGAGCAAAGTCCCCTAATTGTGAAGTTATCGTTACCGGTGACTTCAACGTCCACAACAAATCATGGTTGGAATTCTCCAAATCGACCGACGATGTTGACAATAGTGGAAAACTGGCAGAAATTTTTGCCGCGTCTCAGGGCCTATTCCAAATTGTAAAAAGCCCGACTTTCACTCCCCGTAATGGCGGTGATAATAGTTTTCTACTAGATCTCTATCTTACCACAATGCCAGATATTACGAGTGTCGATGTTGCGAAAGGTAGTATTGGAAATTCTGATCATTATTTAATCTCATCAGTTATCAAAACTGATTTACTTAAAACTACAGCTCCCAAACCCCGTAAAATATTTCACTACTCAAAAATGGATAAGAGTGGTCTTCAAAATTTTTTCCATGGTTTCCCTTTCGACCGTCATTGTTTTTACACTGACAATGTAAATGTTTCTGCTCAAAACTTTACAGAAACCATCCAATTTGCTATAAATAAATTTGTCCCTTTCTCCATAGTAAAACCCAAACAAAAATACTTGTATTCGAAAGCTGCCAAAACGGCACTTAGAAACAAACGTAGATCATTTAATATTTGGATTCATAACAAAACTCCCACTAATCGATCCCAATATCTAAAGGCCAACAAAATATCTAATCAGATTATCTCAAACGAAAAGTCCGAAATTGACAGAGCGAAAGCCTCAAAACTTACGTCTATGTCTGTTTCTGACAAGAGTTTCTACAGTGCCATTAATTCTTTAAATTCTGGTACAAAATTTTCTATTCCCCCTATTATTGATGGTGATTTAATCGTCAATGATCCCGCAAGAAAAGCTAACTTGTTCGCTGAACGCTTTGCTCTGAACTCCACTGTTTTGGAAACTCCTAAAGAAATACCCCAAATCCAGTCTTCAGGAGTTAATATGAATGAACTTCACTTCAAACCCAAAATAGTCGCTAAACTTTTAAAGGGGTTAAACATCAACAAAGCATCAGGAATGGACAATATTCCACCCATTATTTTAAAAACCTTTTCCAAAGAACTTGCACCAACTTTAACTAAAATATTCTACCAATCCTACAAATCTGGTATATTTCCCTCGTGCTGGAAGTTGGCAAATGTCCAGCCCGTCCCCAAAAAGGGACCAAGATCCGATATCTCAAATTATAGGCCAATAGCTTTACTATCGGTCCTATCCAAAGTCTATGAGCATTATATTAATACACATATTTCAAAATTTCTGGAAGAAAATCATTTAATATCCGACAGCCAATACGGTTTTCGAAACAAAAGATCAACTACCGATCTATTAAACTATGTAGCGCATTGTTGGAACAGCATACTTGATAAAGGTGGTGAAACATACGTTATCGCTTTAGACATCTCCAAGGCATTCGATCGAGTCTGGCATGCCAACTTAATCAACAAGCTCGTTGCGTACGGTTTTCATCCCAATGTTGTGAAGCTGATTCAAAATTTTCTATCCGACCGATACATTTCGGTAACCTTAGACGGATATTCTTCTGAGTCTAAACTAATTAACGCTGGTGTACCCCAAGGCTCAGTATTGTCCCCAACCCTATTTTTGATTTATATCAACGAATTGTTGAAAATCACCAGCAACCCAATAAATAGTTTTGCAGATGATAGTACTCTGCACAAGTCGTTCGAGCCCCTTCCTTCAAAAGGTAAAATGCACGAACGAATTAATCCTGCCCGGAGAGACGCTGCCATAAACGTGAACAAAGACCTGAATAAAGTCGCCGACTGGGGTGACCAAAACCTTGTCAATTTCAACTCCACCAAAACACAGCTGTTGATTGTTTCCAGATTAAAGACCGAGTTCCCCAAAGATATTTTATTTAGTATGTGTGATGAACCAATAGGTGAATGTAAAAACATTCGTTTATTGGGTGTCACAGTTTCAAATGACCTACTCTGGAACGATCATGTAATGGCGATGGCAAAAAGCGCGTCTAAAAAACTCGGCCTCCTAAATAGATGCAAAAAATTTTTCACTCCATACCAATTGCTCCATGTTTATAAGTCCTATATTCGTCCCTGTATGGAGTACTGCTGTCAAGTTTGGGGTGCTGCCTCTGTTTCCATCTTGGCCCTCTTGGACTCTGTTCAAAAGCGAGCTATACGAATTGTAGGTGATCGAACTTTGACATCACAACTTGATTCCCTACAACATCGTCGCACTGTTGCTGACCTCGTTGTTTTTTACAAATATCGTCATCAGCAGTGCTCAGATGAAATCAGCGGCATCATGCCTCAAACTTATTCTTACCCCCGTTCCACTCGGCAATCGGCTGCCGCAACCAGTGAAACGGTAAAGATCCCGCGCTGTCATACTGGCAGATCGCAGAGAGACTTCTTTGTCCGAACTGCGTACAAATGGAATAGTTTGCCGGAACACTTAGTCTCAGGTGGCTTCAACCCACAGATGTTTAAAAAAAGCGTTAATCTACACCTCAGAACGCCAGTTGTTGTGGGACCCAGGTCTAGACCTAGGTCTTAAAAGGTATTTATGTGTTGTTGTGACACATATTCTAAACCCTATTACACAACACATTTTATTAAAAAAAAAAAAAAAAAAAAAAAAAAAAAAAAAAAAGATCTAAGATTAGTGATAGTATCTGTGATTATAGAATTATAAATTTAGTCAATATTTATATTCCACCAGTAAGCAGATGTGATATTTGTTATGAACCGTCCATAGGACATTTATTTTATACCAAAGACTAATTCTCGGCGACATAAATGCTCACCACGATCTATGGCGCTCACACTTGAACACTGACTCAAGAGGTGAAAATATTGCTGATCAAATTGACGGCTCCAACTTTTGAGTCCTCAATGAACCACAACCAACAAGAGTAACTAATAACTCATACTCGTCTCCAGATGTTTCATTTGCCAGCATGTCGCTAATTCCAATCGCTGAATGGAGAACTGAAATTGCACTGGGATCAGATCATGTGCCGATCTTAATCACCTTAAGCCGTTCCTTAAACGAAATGAAATCCGAGAAGAAGACCCTACATTAATTTTAACAAAGCAGACTGGGATAATTTTACCAATTTTACTGAATTGGAATTCAGTAAGCAAATTTTACCAATTGACGCCCTCTCTGGGGAAAGAAAATTCAGAGAAATTTTTAACAAAGCTAGATCTCACTTCATTCCAGCCCGCAGAATACAAAAGATGAAACCAAACTTCCCACAAGAAGCTTGTGTTCTCTCTTCCCAAAGAGATGACATCCGTAAGGCAGATCCAACCGATTCTAGAATTCCGGGCCTGAACAAGCAGATAAACAAACTAGTAATGGAACATAAACGTAACAAATGGAAAAATTTAGTGAGTAAGTCAAACCTTGGCACAAATAAAAGTCTGTGGAAGGTAATTAAGGGTTTAACACATCCGTGTCAATCGCATAACAACTGCATGATCTCCTTCGATTATGTTCCAACCGAAAACCATAGAAAATGCGCAACAAAATTCAACACGCAGTTTATAGAAAAGAAAAGTAAACATGAAAAAGAAACTAGGTCAGTATTAAGACATATGCGCAAACTTAATACTGAAAATCTCGAGGATATCATATTTTCCGAAGAAGATGTTGGAAACGCAATAAAGAAATCCAAACCATCTAAAGCTATTGGACCAGATGGCATCTCAGCCATTATGCAAAAACACATTGGACCCAAAGGATTGAACTTTCTCACTACCTTACTCAACACATCTCTAAATACGCTCCAGATACCAAATATCTGGAAAACGGCTAAAATAAGTCCCATTTTGAAACCTGGCAAGCCTGAAGAAAAGGGAGAATCCTATAGACCGATCTCTATCCTCTCATCGGTCGCAAAATTGATAGAAGCACTACTACTACCTCGGTTAACACACAAGCATGGTTACAGCTCGGTCACATCAGCATGGTTTTAGGAAAGCACACAGTACAACCACCGCGCTTCATAGAATCCAAAACCAAATCAGCGATGGTTTAAACCAAAAACAACCCTGTGCTAGAACAATTTTAGTGGCACTTGACCTGTCAAAAGTTTTCGACACAGTGTCACATGCTGAACTACTGAACGACATATTCAACTCCAATGTGCCAGGTCTAATAAAGCGCTGGTTGTGCAATTATCTAAGAGGCCGCCAAACATACGTTGAGATCCGTAATTCTAGATCTAAGATGAGAGTGCTCAGACAAGGAGTTCCACAAGGTGGAGTTCTCTCGCCTTCATTATTCAACCTTTACTTAAGTAGTTTACCTGCACCACCGGAAGGAATAACTATCACGTCATATGCAGACGACTGCACGGTGCTTGCAACAGGAAACAACCTGAAAAAACTCACCAATGTCCTAAACACCTACCTCAACACCTTGAATGAATGGTTTAAAACCAAAAAATTGAAATTGTCCACTGAAAAGTCAACTTCCACACTTTTCACCACATGGACGAAGGAGGTAAATACAACACTCAATATCTGCATTGACAACATACTAATTCCTACTGTGAAAAATCCAAAACTGCTGGGGGTAACATTCGATCCACTACTTAAATTCAACGCTCATGCTCAACAAGTAAATACAAAACTTAAAAACAGGAATAACGCACTGAAAGCTCTAGCGGGCAGTTCATGGGGTAAGGATAAAAGTACAATAATAACGGCATATAAAGCAATAGGAAGGCCTTTCATAAATTATGCTGCTCCCATATGGACACCCCAAGTCGCTGACACCCACTGAAATAAGTTACAGATAACACAGAACGCAGCCTTGCGTACAGCAACCGGATGTCACCTGATGGCCCACCGAGATCACTTGCACGAAGAATGTAACATATTGCCGGTCCGTGAACACAACGAAATGCTTACCAAACAATATCTTTGGTCCTGTCAAAGAGAGCAACATCCCTGCAATGACACCCTATCCATGACAATACCACCTAGAGACATAAGAAGGACGGCGAAATGCTTCCCACAAGATGTCAAAAACAATGAAGACATAAACAACATCGACGAGCCTACGTACAGGAGGGAGTTGAAAAAGATACATACAAAAACCGTTGAAGACACAATAAAGAACTACGCCCTGAATCGAGTTCTTAATAGCAAACCACACCAAGTCGCTGCTGAAGAGGTAAAACTGCCACGCAGCACCAGAACCATCCTAGCGCAGTTAAGATCCAGTTGGTCACGCATCTTAAATAACTACATGAGTAGAATTGACCATGAAATTGTTGATAAGCGTCCCATATGTGAGGGCATGCCACATGATGCTAACCACCTTTTCAATTATCCAGAGAAACCAACCGACCTGACGAAGGAAGATCTGTGGTATCGCCTAAGGGCAGTAGCAGAGTTCCTGAACCTGGACTTGGAGCCGGAAGAATAGCACCTCCACGCGTCGCTAAATTGAATCGTAACGATTTTTCTGAATCTTCAAAAAGCAGCAACCAAAACAATTTTTAATACAAATTAATTCCAGCTGATCATACTGATTCTTTTCTGAATCCTAATTTTTCTAATTTTTCTGCGAATCTGAAACTATCAGATGCAACTGGTGTGAATCAATCTAATTCAGTATCACCAAAGCAACCTAAAAAGAAAGTAACATTTAATGATCAGCCTACTGTAATTATTATTCCCAATCAACGAGTTCCTAAATCTGGAAGGATCATCAAAACACCCCAAAAACTATTAAATTATATTGACCGGTGTTTTGAAAATTTTAAACAAAATATTACCTCCAGTGCTCTCTTGTAGGATGTTTTTGATTTTTGTGTTCTCACTGTCGTCGAACACTGCCGCAATCCTTTTTCTAGCTGTGTTAAATTGGCAGTAATGCTCATATTCTCTATATTTTTTTATTTGTACCCAATCTTTGTTAAATCCCCACTTTTTAAACTGTTAATTTACTAGTTTCTCTCGCTCAGCGAATCACTGGTGAGGGAGTGTTATGTGGTGACTTTTTATTTAATCGTTTGCCTTTAATTTAAATTCTTCTTTAAATTCGTTTCAATCTTTTAGCAATAGATTAATAAAATTTTAGGTACCATTTTTTCCATCTAGTTTTCTTAAAAATTATTATCCATCTAGTTTTCTTTTTAAAAAGAAAAAATTATTACAAAAAGATTGTTTTTTTTTTAAATAAGTTCAAAAATGTTATTTTATTAATGTGAAATTTGATTATTTAAAATACCAAAATCTCAACTATTGAAATTAATAAAATTAAAGTAGAATCTCAAGAATAACTAAAATATAATAGTCAGTTTACTTTAATTAGTTTTACAACCAATAGTTTGAGCTCTAGCAATCGTGGTTGGTCTCAAATTGCGTATAGCCAAAATAGTGGACCTTGGAGTCATGTATCTCGACACAAATGAAATGACGTCACACTGTGAGATTCTTTAAATTCATCAAAAACAGGCTAGTCTGTACCTTACATTGAATCAATATTTTTACCACATTTCAAAGTTAATAATAATAATATTGATACCAAATTTGTGAACAATACTACTGTAGTTCGAGGAGTATTTGGAAAAGTTTTTTGTGTTATTGAAAGAGAAACGAACAAAGAGTTTGCATTAAAAATCATATTGAAATCATCAGATTATTAAAGGTGGATCCGTATTTCAATTAAGAGACGAAGTTGATATATAACAATTTGTGGATATCATCCTTTTGTTGTTCAGTGCATTTTTGGATGATACTGCGTTGAGTGGAGGAAGATTTTAATATAGAGGCTGGCTGCTAGTGGCGTTGAATCGTCCAGCTCCAGGAGATGAATATGATGATACGAGATGTTGTATCCAATATAATGAGTTACTTTGAACGTGTTGATTAAGCTGAATCTTCGGTTATGATTTAACAATTTAACTGTTCACGTAAAGTAAACACAAAATGCAGCAGAATAAATGTTGTTGTATCAACCATATGATGAATTAAATTTATTTCCACAATCTTCAGGTTCAGTAGCTTCCACATTCACTAATGATCTTGAACCATTATTAAGTAGCACAAATATAAATTAAATTCTCTCAAAACACAATAACATTTTAGAGTTTAATTGTATTTATAAATAGATTATACAAGTTACATGAAATTTGTCTTATTGTATTAATCAAATTGATGGCGAGGCGATGAAATATAATGTACATAGAGAATTACATTTTTAATTTAACACGAAAATAAAGAACTCGAAACTACATGGAAAAAACAAAATCTGAATAAATAAAAAAATATTTTTTGTTTTTTTAATAAAAGTTAACGAAATCAACGCCTGCTAAACTTTTTATTTTTTTGAGAAATACTTTTAGTTTTGATGTTCGCCACACATTTATTTCTGGCTGAATAGGAAACAAATATTTTTATCCAACTATATGCATCCTGGTGGAACAACAGTGAACACGAAGCAAATATAATATAGCAGTTAAACCAGCTATAATATTAATACTAAATAACTAATAATTATTTTAGAAATTGTTGTTTAAAAATTATTATTACTTCGTAAAATTATTTGTATTTTCTTGCAGTTTTTGATCTTTTCGCCATCTACAGTCAAAAATAATTAATACTGTCATCTGAAAAGTTGATGATAGCAACTGATACTAGTTTCCCACCGTAGCAATTTGCTAGCTAGTATAGTTTAATAAAGTATAATAGCAACGCAACGGTGTGAAAGCAAACTATCACAACAATTATTTTAAATTTGCTATTTTCATTTGCTAGCTAGTAAATATAATACTTATCAAATAAAGTATAATATCGACGATGTGAAACGAAATTATTATTTTATAGGTGAAATGTCATTTTATGAAATTCGTAAACATTGTGTTTTCTTGCGATTTTAAGCTTGTAAGATTCATTTCTGATATTAAGACTGCGTTCCAATTGATGCTAAATTGTACTAAACGTGCTTAATCGATTTAGTCAACTATTTTATTTGACTAAATTAAAATTTTGTTTCTAAATCATTATGAAGAAATTCATATGTTAAACAATATCTGATAACTTGATTACATTAATTTAACTTAAAATTCGGTATTTTTGTGCAATAAAATTTAGATTTAGCAGTTTAGTACAATTTAGCAGCTAATTGGAACCCAGTGTTAATAAATTAAAGTGTATGTATTAATTGTTGATTATGATATGGATATGTTTAGTATAGCATTATAAAGGAATAGGACATGAAAAACGTAGTCAACGTAGACGTTTGGTTTTCGTGAGAGAATTATTTAAAAAAGACGTTATAGAATAAAACTTATATGTATTTTATGCTGTTCAAAAACAGTGGCAGGGGTGGTCTAAATCTAGTTTGATTTTCTCTGGGTTGTAAATTTCATTTTAAAAACTATAACGCTAATATCAAATATAAAATTGACAGTACGGTATTTTGATATATCAATTTTATTCTAGTGTCAAGTTAGGTTTGGTTTCCCACCGAAACATTATCTTAATATAATATGAACGGTAAGAAATCAAACTAATATCAAATATTTGCTATACTACATAGTAAATTTCTGCGGTGGGAAACTAGTATGAATTTAATTTGTGTGTAATAGCACCATTAGCGATATTTAAATGGCGGTTGTTTAGTTTTAAATTTGAAAAATTTCATATGATAGCATCTTTTGCAATTGCTTATTGAAATATTTATAAAAGAATGAATTAATTTGTGAACTAAATAATTTTGTTTTATTCATTCATATTTGTTTTTAATTTAAATTGGTTCATTTCAGGGAAAAACGTCTTCGTTTTTTTTCTATGATGATCTATTTTCATCAACCAATAAAATATAATATTTTAATTCTAATAAATCCATAAATCTATTTAATAAATCCTTTTTAGAGTTATTTTATGTTAGTTATATTATTGTATATTTATTACATAAAACACAAAAATTGCCTCTTCAAAATAAAACAATTCACATTTGTATAAAAATTGTCGTTAACAAAACGTTTGATATATAATAATATCAATAAACGTTGATATATAACAATTTGTGGATATCATCCTTTGGTTGTTCAGTGCATTTATTTCTGACTGAATAGGAAACAAATATTTTTATCCAACTATATGCATCCTGGTGGAACAACAGTGAACACGAAGCAAATATAATATAGCAGTTAAACCAGCTATAATATTAATACTAAATAACTAATAATTATTTTAGAAATTGTTGTTTAAAAATTATTATTACTTCGTAAAATTATTTGTATTTTCTTGCAGTTTTTGATCTTTTCGCCATCTACAGTCAAAAATAATTAATACTGTCATCTGAAAAGTTGATGATAGCAACTGAATTTAATTTGTGTGTAATAGCACCATTAAGCCGGGCATTCACATACAACAGAAACGGAAACAGAAGCCGAATTTCATACAAATTTGACAGATAAAAATTCTGTAAAATTTGTATGGAATTCTGTTTCTGTTGTATGTGGTTTCAAGCCTTTAGCGATATTTAAATGGCGGTTGTTTAGTTTTAAATTTGAAAAATTTCATATAATAGCATCTTTTGCAATTGCTTATTGAAATATTTATAAAAGAATGAATTAATTTGTGAATTAAATAATTTTGTTTTATTCATTCATATTTGTTTTTAATTTAAATTGGTTCATTTCAGGGAAAAGCGTCTTCGTTTTTTTTCTATGATGATCTTTTTTCATCAACCAATAAAATATAATATTTTAATTCTAATAAATCCATAAATCTATTTAATAAATCCTTTTTAGAGTTATTTTATGTTAGTTATATTATTGTATATTTATTACATAAAACACAATAATTGCCTCTTCAAAATAAAACAATTCATATTTGAATAAAAATTGTCGTTAACAAAACGTTTATTTTTTAGGTTTTCTTTGTTGATATAAAGTCGTTGCCACATGACAAAAATTTTTGCCAGATTGCTAGCAACGATTTTCTAATATCTGATTAAACGAAAACTTGCTTTATTTGGATATTATGCCAAATGTATGGTAAATTAGCATACCTATCGATTAAAATAAACAAAGCTTATTATTAAATTAATTTTAATTGATAATTTTTCCAAAAATCATTTTGCACGATTTCTACCGCCGATAGAAATAAAAAAATCGTTCAACAATCTCCACTGATTTATTGGAGAATTATGAACGATTTTTGTAGAATTTTGACCGATTTTTTTTATCGTTCGGATCCTCACATCGTGGTATTTTTTATTTTGAAAGTTTATGTTTTTGTGATTGTTTATAATTTACGTTGAGTTTGTTTTAAATTAAAATTTTAGGAATATAAGTACATTCATAGTAAAAATTTTCATTTCAAATTCAATATAACAATTCATATTTTATTTTGCAAACTGTCAGTTTTAGTGTTGTTGTTGTAAATATCGCCGATGTAAAGTGAAAGACATGAATGCTGAGTTTAGACTGGCTTTATTATGTATATATCAAGATGGCAATGCTTTTACGTATATATATTACAGGGTTGCCAATACATTATGTGACATCCCCCTTTTTTACGGAAACTTAAAACAAATTACATATACATATTGAATTCTATTATAATTTTAAATTAATTTAAGTTAGCAATAAACTTAATAATATTTAATTTTTCATTTCAATTTTATTTTTCAAGTTTGTTTTTTCAATTCTATTAGTTAACAGAAATTTTTTTTTAATTCTGTTTCAAATTTCTAATCGCTGCTGTTTTTTCCGGGTCTGGTTCTAAGCCCCTTTCTGAGATTATATGGCCTAAGAACTTTACCGACTTTTTGTAAAAATGACATTTATCTCCATTTAGCTTTAAACCAGCGTCTTGTATTATTTTTATTACTTCTGCTGTTTTGGATTTTAATTCATTTAACGTTTCTGCATGGATCAAAATATCGTCCATTGAGCATTCAACTTTTGGTAAATTATTCAATAATTGGTTCATAATCTGTTGAAATACTTCGGGTGCTGTTGCTAGTCCGAATGGAAGTCGCAAACATATATATCTACCCCAAGGAGTTGCAAAGGCTAGATATTTTTGAGATTCCTCCCCGATTTTAATTTGCCAGAATCCTTTTTTGCAATCTAGAAGTGTATAGTACTTTGAGTTTTTAATTCGTGAAGATATTTCTTCTATTGTTGTCATAGGATAATGTCTTCTAAGAATTTGTTTATTTACTTGTGAAGGATCCATACAAATACGAATTTTCCCATTTTTCCGAACGATTACTATTGGCGAGACCGCTGGAGTCAGCTCGTTGATTCGTTTGATGACACCCATTTCAACCATTTTGTCGAGCTCACTTTTAACTTCGTCTCTTATTCCAAACGGTATACGATGTGGTGGAATTATTTCAAACTCCGCGTCCGGCTTCAGATCTATATCATAAACAAAATCTTTTATACATCCTAACCCCTTAAATACGTTTTTATCAAATTCTAAATCATTTACTGTATTAGCTAGTTTAATTTCCTTAATTTCATTACGGGTTATTAAATTTAAAGTTTGACATGTAGTCATACCTAAAATAGGGGTAGAATTTATTTTAACTATTGTAACGATCGCAATAATCGCGAAACAATAATAAAACCAAATTCATCTTCGTTTTCAATTCAATAAAAATGCATTTCATTAGTTTCCGTTCATTTTTTACATTAATAATAATTTTAAAATTTTCTAAAACTTAACTGCTAGTTAAATTTTGAATATACTATAAAAAGCAAACGAACGTACTAAATTTTTATTTCCAATGCTAATGAACAGACGTCGTTGTTAATCATTTGCTGAATTTCGAATATTACACGATTGATTAGAAGATGTCAAAGGCAAAATCACATTTTTGCAATTTTCAATTCAAAAAAAATTATTCATTCCGATTTTGTGATTCAAAAAAGACACATGTTTTTTTCTAGTTAGACTGATTCAAGTCTTGTCATGGAAATAGTAAAAAGTTGACAGAAAAATTACTTTATTTTAACATTTGTATCTCGTATAAATATTACATATGATTTAGTTGCAAATAAATAATTTGTGTTACAAAAAATAAAATAGATATCAAATATTTTGTAGTGAATTTTAACTTGGCAAATAAAATTTTCGTTTAAATAAAAAAAATAAATAAAATGTTGTGATACCATATTTAAGCACAAATCAATATTTTAAAGATCTGTTAATCGTCAATAGCAATTAACAAAGAAAAATTCTTGTGGATCGACAGGAATAAATAGGCCTGTTAATCTGGAAGAGGGAATAATGCGATGAATTTAAAATCCTGTAAGAATAAATACTTAATAGCTTAAATAAGTTGAATGAGGAGAAAAACAACGTTTTGTTAATTGGAAAATTGAGATCATCATCTACTGCCACGTCATTAGAAGGAGAATCATCAACATCGTCAATGGCGATTATTCACACAAATATTGGAAGTACCTGAAAATTAATACTGGAGATGAAACAGCTTCAACAAGAGAAATAAATAAAATAAGGTTTTTATACGATTCTATGTTAATATTTTTTATATATATATATATATATATATATTATATTCCGTTTTTTTCATTGAATTCCAAATTTTAATTTCCTTCGGGAAATGTTGGGTTAAGGCCTTTATTCTGAATAAGAGATTCCCATTTTTTTAAGATTCTTCCGGACCAGTTGGGTTTTTCCGGCGTATTATTAATTAGTTTTAAATCGTTCATTTACGATACAAAATTTTTGTTGCAAAAGGTCCAGGATAATTATAAACGTAATAATAAACGTGACGCCGAACAAAACGGGACCCTTCAGGTTTTTTTTGCTTTGTAGTATAACCGAAATTACGGTTAATTTGTGATATAATGTTGATTTATAGAACCAGTTCTGGCTGAGTTATTTATTATTTTTATTGCTGGGCGTTGGCAAGCCGGTTTTTTGGTAATAATATTTTTGGAACATCATATATTATTGTTTTTGAAAATAAAAATTGGCTATATAAATTTTTTGGATAACCAGTATTGGTTTTTTTTGTGGTTATATAAATTTGTGGGAAACCAGTTATTGGTTTCGTTTTGATTAGGAAATTATATATTTTGAATTTTGATAAGAATGTATACAATTATGAGGGGTCAGGGGTTAATAAGGAGGTGTCGGCCAGGTGGGTTTGAGCCCTGGATGAATGAGGTGGATGGGAGAGCGAATGAGGAGAGAAAAGAAAGAATGGTTGAGGCGAGGAATGTAGTGGATGGAATGATAAATGTGATTCTGGATGAAGTAAAACATAAAATATTTTTGGAATTAATGGATGATATTTACGAAGAAAAATATGATGAGTATCTGGATGATTTGATTTGTGAGATAGTGAATGAGGAGTTGAATGGGGTGAATGAGGAAGCGGATGAGACGGATGAAGTGACTGAGGAAGTGAATGTGGGCTGGCGTGAGAGAAGGAGGATAAATAGAAATAGGAGCTCTCACCTGAAGAGGAAGGAGAGGAGAAGAAGGGAGAAGGAGAGTCGCTTGGTCGTGGAGCTGGGAGCTTCCTCGACCAAGAGTACTCAAACTGAGGAGCTGGTTGAGGAGGTCCCCATCTCACCGACCACGCGACAGGTAGAGGAGTGGATTGGTCCACAGGAGGCCCCTGTCCCTCACTGTATAATTAGTTAAGACTAATTTTTTTTTTTTAATTTTGAAAAAAACCGTTTTGGGACAGCAATTTTTTTTGGAGATTGTTTTTTGTGCTGTCATTTGCTTTTAGTAATACTAATTGTTTTTTTATTTGGAAAAAAGAAAACCGTTTTGGGGGAGCAGTTTTTTTTTGAAATTTTTTTATGCTACCATGTACATATTGTACATATAATTGTTTATATATTGTACATATTTTTGGATGATGCAATTAATTTATATATGAAATTAATTGTATGTTTTTTTTGATTATGGTTAGATTTAGTAAGTGTTTAGCTGGTTTTTTTCAATGCACTCATACGCGATCCCCATATTCGTCATTGGTTTAATGTGAGTTACAATTTCGAGGTATCGATTTATGTATTATTCACACTGTGGAATGGATGTCAATAGAACATGTCTCATTACAGTTCTATAAACTTTTGAACTTGTACGGAAATGTTGAAATATTTTTATTTTGGCTAATATAATGTTCATTTTTGGCCAAAACGACTTCTATTGCAGTACGCCTTATTAGATTTTATGTCAAACCTGAAAGTCTGGGTAAGTTTCCTATTGCAACACAATTCGTTTGGCGAAAGAATTTTTTGTGGTTAAGTCATGTTTTTAGGAGTTTTAGGATGTTATTGACGTAATAAAAGTTAACATTGACCAAACAGTTTTTCGACAGTTTTGTATAAGTTTAAATCTTTCGTCACTACTGTCAAAGTATTATTGGTCTGTGTTTATAGAAGTATAATTGAAAATAATTAATTCTCATCAACTTTATAGAGTGAGCGGATCCAAATCAATATCTCTACATTTGTCATCATATTGATCTGCTAATGTACGTATACAGATCTCGTATGAGTCCATTTTAGTTACCATTTTTAAAATTATTTTTTATTGCGATTAATCTAAAAAATAAGATAAATATAGAAATAATTATTTTTAGCTAACATTTATTTTTGTTGTTTGTTTTGAATACAATAAGTAAAGCGGAAAAATTTGACCTGAACAAATATTTTAGAGGTAATAACTTAAAAATTAGTAAGCTTGGTTTGAATTTAAAATAATCGTAATTTTTTTTATAATATAAATTACCAATTTATTATCTAGTCTGAAGATTAGATTTAATTAATTTCATGTAAAACTTTGTTGACACATATTATGTATTTCATGTTTCGATTTAGCACTTTTTAAGTGGGAAATTATTTAGATTATGGATAAGTTATATATTATTTAGGTTTATTGATTCACTTTTCCCAGCGGTAGGCCTAACAAGCCATCCATGGGGCTTATCCCCTTAACATTAATGTCGTTCTTAGATCGCCTATGGCCACCGGGGTTATGCGATCGAAGAACATTGGTTTCTTCTCTTCATTCGGCGAGGAAGTCCTCAGGGACGATGAGTGGTGTTGCTGTGTTTGTACTTAGGTGCAAACCAGTAGTACCATTCTTTGCTCAGAGGCTTCTTCGGTGTAATGAAGAGAAGAACCAATTGTACTTTGCTTTCAGGATCAGAGGCTTCACCTCATACAAATTCAAAAACTTACCATTTTTTTTCCACTTAGCTTTTACAATAGAACAATTTTTCATAGAGTTTAAGATTTGAAGTCTGGTGCTCGGGAGCGTTCTACAACTTTCGCATTAGGTTTAGTTGTAATTTATTTGTAGATTAAACAAGCACAACTGGGTCAGTAGAAATGGACCTAGTGTCTAATCGTGACAAGTTGTGATTGTTTTATTAGGTTGGGGAGAATCTGTTCTGTAGAATCTGGTCGTTAGGGGCTTTTCTAGTCAGTTCTCACATGCATTGTTGAAGTGGGCTCGCGAACGCGGGAATTCAAATTTGAACAAAATGGATATTGTAACCATACTTACTTTTTAAATTGTCTCCAGACGAATCTTGATTTTGGGAATCTCTTATGATATTAAATAAAAATAAAATAAATCAAACAATTTTTCACAAATTAAATAAATAAAATTTTTATTAAATAAATAATTTTTCTTTAATTTAAGTTAGTTTTGGGTAACTAAATAAATAAATTTTTTTTAAATAAGCAAGACATCAAGATATAAATAAATATCTATTATTTTTTAAAAAAAAAATTAAATAAATATTTTGAGTTAAGAGGACCACCCAATAAATAAACATCTTTAAATATTTTTTTTCAAATTTTAAAATAAATAAATATTTTTTCCATAGGGGTGTGTCGTCAATAAATAATTTTAGGTATATAATTAATTCTGAAATTTCAGCATATCTGAAATTAAAATAAATAAATTATACTTTTATATATACAATATCTTAGGAATTTTTGTACAGATTCAGCAAGGATTAACTACGACGGTCTTTCCTTTGGTTCCTTTACGAAGTTTGTTTTTTTTTACAAAAATTTTCTGTTTTTTTTGGGGCGTTCGTTGGTTTTTTGTCGTTTTGCGTTTTTTATTGTTTACACTTTTACAGCATACTAGCTACATTTTTTGTTGTTGAGATTGGTTTTATTATCGTTATTTGTTATTGTGAATTCTGGATTCTATAAGTTTTACCATCAAAATGTCAAGTCACATTGGCGTGGACCATCCGTTCTATGGTTTGGAATCCGGTGAACTGCAGATCGAGTGTCTGGTTCGGGGTGTGGATTTTAGGGGGGTCAATTGGGCAGAGGAACTGCGAAACCACGTAAATCATGGTGCAGTTCCAGTAACGGTATCTCATGCGAGAGACTTGGTAGCTGAGTCTCAAACGGTGGTGCAGGCAGCACAAGTTGTTTTAGATCAGGTACGTCGACTTCAACCACCGGTTAATCAGATCTTCTTAGATGGTTTGGCGAATCGAGTGTTGCATTATACAGGTAGGATGAATAGGTTGGGTCCTCGCAATGACTTGCAAGAAGCCCGCACCTACGCTATCTCGCAATTGTCACGCGCTTGGGATATAATAGGATCACTGTCAACACGTCCAATTATACAAAATAAACCAGGAGTATCATCTGCTCCATCTGCTTCACCTGCTTTTCGACCAGGTGAGAGATCCACACCGATCCCAGTACAGCCAATAACTGAGACAATAAATAGTCTGAATCGTACAGACCATCAACAACAGAGACGGTCGGAACAATTACCACCGGCTTATTTTCAGCAATCAGGTTTAAGAGCGGAGGACTTCGCATTACCACAACTGGGTTCATCGTTCCAAGCTGAACAAAGATACATCAATCCGGCATTGGTACAGCAGCCTCTGAATTATCAACCGATACCACAGGAGCAGTTGCAACAATTTCAAACAAATTATCCACAAGCTCCATTAACAGCACCACCACCATACAACCCACTTCCTCAGGTATCTCGTGTCGCGGCTCCAGCATTGTCACCGGGAGCATACCGAGAGGTACGTAGGAACAATTTGAGTCGTTATGACTCAAATTGGGTTCCGAACTTCACAGGGGATGGTCACTCCCCTGATGTTCATGAGTTTATTCATCGAGTGGAGGCGGCTGCAAGGAGGGACCGTGTGTCCTGGGACGACCTGAGGTCGATCGTTCCACGGTACCTCAAGGCAGCTGCCGATAGATATTATTTGAATTTAACTCATGAATATGAGGAAGTGACCTACTCAGTGCTTAGGGAAGGACTCCTACGCACCTTCGGTACGCTCACCGATGATAAAGCGGTATTACGTGTTCTTTTGAACCGTAAACAGAAAGTCAAAGAGAGCGTTTATGAGTATTTAGTTGAAGTGGGTTCGTTAAATCGGAGATTAGTTCGACCATTTGCTGCAGCTGAATTATTAGAAATCGCTAGGGAAGGACTGAGTGTAGAACTGAAGAACGCTACACTTGCGGCAACAGTTACAACTATGGACGAGCTCCGGACATTGTGTCAGAAGTTCGAACGTTTGTGGTCTACACCAGTCCCAACCAGAATGTCAAACTTAAGGATTAGCGAACTACAGCAAGTGGACGACTATGAATCAGAAATAGATCCAGAACAAGATGGATATATTGAAGCTGTGGATACACAACCTAGAAGAATTCTGCAACGACCTGCGATATCATCTGGTAATACTAATCAACCTGGTCCATCAATGTCCAGACAACCAATTGTCTGTTTTAGATGCGGGGTAAATGGACATCGAGCTCCTGATTGTTCTAAAAACAGAATAAAATTGCACTGCTGGAAATGTAATAAGCCGGACGTTATATATGCAAATTGTTCATATTGTCACCCGTCGGTAAACTTCCGTCCGAGAGTACATGCTTCGGGGATGGTACCCTCGGTTCAACATCCAACGAGCCCGAAGAAAACGACGAGAGATGTAGCAACGCAGGACGATCGATCACCACTCAGGAAACCAGAATAAAATCACCTAGTACATTTAATTTCCCATCATTACATCACACATATTTTAGACGTCTTGAACGCAACATTAGATATTGGAGGATGAGGAAATTATTTCGTAAAGCTTGTATTTCATCTATCCTTTCAGAAACAAAGGATCCTCGGCCGCGATTGACAATCAAGATTTTGGACAAACATATTTCAGGTCTATTGGATAGTGGAGCGTCAATCACAATACTTGGAAGAAATTCCTTGGAATTATTGGAATCAGCAGGTACAACTTACCGTAAGTACACTTCGTGTATTCGTACGGCAGATGGTACTGTAACAAAAATTTTGGGTTACATCGAAATTCCAATAACCGTGAATGGCTCCACTAAACCAATGCGGTTCCATATAGTCCCTGGGTTACGGGAAGAGCTCTACCTGGGCATAGATTTCTGGGAGAAATTCGGTATTGTTCCTTCTTTTGTTAGTGAACTGACTCGCACAGAGCTACAAACTTTTAATACACATAACCTCACCACTGATCAGCAACATGAACTGGATATGATCAAGGATTCTTTCCCGTCATTTGAAGTGTCTGGGCTCGGAAAGACTTCTTTGGTTGAACATGTCATCGATGTTGGTGATAGTGCACCTGTTAAACAGAGACACTATCCCACATCGCCGGCTGTTCAACTAAAGGTCTATGCCGAACTTGACCGAATGCTTCAAATGGGCGTGATCGAAGAGTCTAACAGTTCTTGGTGCTCGCCAGTGGTTTTGGTACAAAAAGAATCTGGTAAAAACAGATTATGTATTGATAGCCGTCGTGTCAATTCACTAACGAAAAAGGACGCTTACCCACTTCCCTTGATTGATGGCTTACTAGGTCGTCTAAATAGCACAAAGTACATTTCAAGTATTGATCTCAAAGATGCTTTCTGGCAGATTCCTCTGGCAGAAGCATCTAGAGACAAGACAGCCTTCACAGTGCCTGGTCGTCCATTGTATCAATTCCGGGTTATGCCCTTTGGATTGTGCAATGCTCCCCAGACAATGTGTCGGCTAATGCACAAAGTGATACCACATCAATATCACGAAAATGTCTTTGTTTATTTAGATGATCTATTGGTAGTCTCTTCCACGTTCCAGGAACATATGGAATTGCTGTCCAAAGTCTCTTCATTGTTAAGAGCGGCTGGGTTAACAATAAACCTCAAGAAAAGTAAATTTGTTCTGAGAGAGGTGAAATACTTAGGATTTTTGGTTGGTGAAGATGGTCTTCGAACAGACCCTGACAAGGTAAGAGCTGTTGCTGAGTATCCAGCTCCGTCAACAGTGAAACAAATACGGAGATTATTGGGAATGGCTGGTTGGTACCAACGTTTCATACCAAATTATGCAAGCGTGGTATCACCAATTACAGATTTATTAAAAAAGAGTTCGGGAAAATTGAAATGGACATTGGAAGCGCAAGCTGCTTTCGAAAATTTAAAACGATTGCTGACTACAGCACCGGTATTAGTAAACCCTGATTATAATAAAGAGTTCTTTATTAGATGCGATGCGAGTCTGACAGGGATAGGTAGTGTACTGTATCAGATCGACGAAGACGGACAAGAGTGTCCGATAGCCTTCATGTCGAAAAAACTTAATAAAGCTCAACGAAACTATTCTGTTTCTGAGCTTGAATGTCTTGCGGCAATTCTGAGTGTGAAGAAATTCAGGGGCTATGTTGAAGGTCACCGATTTACAATTGTGACCGATCACTCAAGTCTGAAGTGGCTTATGTCACAGAAAGACTTGAGTGGTCGTCTGGCTAGGTGGAGCCTAAAACTCCAACATATGGATTTTACCATTGTCCACCAAAAAGGTACCCAAAATATAGTCCCTGATGCTCTATCTCGTCTTTATGACGATACACACGAAGAATTGACGGAAGCATTAGTACATCACATTAATGAAATTAAAATCGACAATGAGGGTTATCGGCACAAGGAATATACGGATATGATAGCTAAAGTTCAATCATCACCCAAGGACTTTCCATCTGTTAAAGTCGTGGATGATAAGCTATACATACGTATTGAGCCAAGATCTGATGCAATACCCAACGATGTTCCTGTGTGGAAACTCTGGGTACCAAAACCGATGACTTCAAACATGATTCAGAAACATCATGATGATAGTACTGCTGCTCATGGAGGTGTTAAAAAGACTTTAGAATTACTTCGACGTCTTTATTATTGGCCGGGCATGGCGTCACAGGTACACAACTATGTTGTGTCCTGCGACACATGTAAACAAACAAAAGCCACGAATCAGATATTGCGTCCTCCGATGCAATATCAATTCGAAACAGCACGTCCATGGCAGAGAGTCTATATAGATTTTTTGGGACCGTATCCTCGTTCTACACTTGGGAATACGGTGTTATTGATAGTTCTGGATCATGCTACGAAGTTTGTACTACTGAAACCACTTAGAAACGCAACTTCACCGAAGGTGAATGCTTTTCTAAGGAATGAAGTGTTTCTTACATATGGGGTACCAGAGTTTCTACACAGTGACAATGGCAAACAGTTCACTAGTAGGAACTTTCAAAGTCTTTTGTCAGATTTCGGCATTAAACACATTAGGACCGGTGTCTATAGTCCTCAAAGTAACGCGTCAGAGCGGGTCAATAGGTCAGTTCTAGCAGCAATTCGAGCGTTCATTAAAGGTCAACACACCAAGTGGGATTCACAAATTGGTGAAATCGCATATGCACTGCGGGCTGCAGTACATTCAGCTACCAAGTACTCACCGTACTATTTATTATTTGGTCAACATCCAGTTTCGGATGGGAATACTTACCAATTGTTGAGATCACTACATCAGCTTGGTGAAGATGCTGGTGAGGAAATGGAACGCACTGATCATTTGACTCTGCTTAGGAACCGGGTTCAGAAAAATTTAAAAGCAGCTTTCAAAAAATCGCAACATCAATACAACCTGCGATCTAAACTACGGACTTTTCAACCACAACAACGTGTGTTTGTACGGCAACATCATTTGAGTGACGCTACCAAAAAGTTCTCGGCAAAATTGGCTCCAAAGTTCTTACCTGCAATGATTAAGACTAAGATTGGAAATGTACTCTACGAGTGCATAGATATGAGCGGTAAGAATCTTGGAGTCCATCACGCGAAAGACATCAGGGAATGATGTCTTTTCGTTAGGTAGGGTTGTTCCTCTGGCTGATTGTCGTCTCTGGGGTTCACATCTTCAGGTCATACTTACTGGTTGTATCGGGGTGTCCATGGTGCTGACGTTCGGATGGATGGTCGGTCTCAATACTCAGTGAAGTTCTTAAGGACTTCATGAGTGTTGGAACCGGTCATCGGTCTTGACGCCAGTGACGGTGGGTATCTCGATCCCAGATACAGTTTAATAGGTGGAAGTAGTTCGGCGGTTTTCTGTCATGGAGGGGATGGCGACGTTTTTGTGATTTAATACTATTTGTAATACTATTTGAAAATTTATTTTATAATTTTCGTTATTTAGTGAACAATTTACTTCCGTTTGACCAACTACATTTTTCTTATGACCACTGTAAGTAACTAATTTCTTTGTAAAGGATTTTGAAATTTTAGCATTAATTTCTTTAGCAAGTTTTAAATCAATAACATTGCATTGTGCACCTGTATCTAATTTAAATTGTATTTTAATATTATTAATTGTTAAAATTTGGTACCATGCATTATTATTATTTATTGAATTAATGTCTGATTCAATGATTAATATATAATTCATCAAAATTTTCCTCATCATAGTCATTTTCAGTCTCAATCTGATCAAGTTTTTGGAATTTATGTTTTGACGTTTTACACGCACTTGGTAAATGCCCTTTAATATTGCATTTGGAACATTTTACATTATTGGCTGGACAGCTTTTAAATCCGTGTGTGGAATTACAACGACCGCACTTAAACATTTTATTTCCAACACTCTGACTAAACTGAAACTGACTCTGGCTATGATTCGGTTTTTTATTTTTATAAAATTTATTTTTATTAAATTTGTTGATGGAATTAATTTCTTGATTATCATTGTTCGTTATATTATTTAATTGTTTTTTGGCTAATTCAAAGGCTCTACATTTGTCCGTTGCCTTTGCTAAAGTTAAATCGCTTTCAGCTATAAGCTGTCGTTGAAGATTTTCATCATTTATTCCGATTACGATTCTATTTTTTAGTAAATCTTCTTGTAAGTTGCCAAACTGACATTTTAAAATTTGCATTTTTAATTTATTCAAAAACTCGTCGAAACTTTCGCGTGGATTTTGTATCGTAGAATTAAACACATACCTTTCATATGTCAAGTTTACCTTTGGAATGAAAACTTTGTCGAATTCCCCCTTCAATTTTTCCAAATTTTCTTCATCTTTTTTTAGTGTAAACCTTTCCTTAATTTGTTGTGCTTGTGGTCCTAAGGCATTCATGAAAACTCCCACTTGAATTACCCTATCTTTTGTGGATAGTTCTACTCCGTCCGAGTAATATTTAAACTGCAATTTCCAGTCCGCCCAAGCAGTGGACATATCATTGCTCAAATCAATGATTAAGTTTTTTGGTGGCTTTAAACCCTCCATATTTTTGTGACTGTCAACTTTTGTTTTACACTGCTATATTATTATTGTGCGTAAATAGTAATTTATAATAACTATTTTTTGCAGTGTAGAACCTTATAAATGTTGTAGTCTTTTACTATGTGGTTTTAGGTTATTTTCAATTAAGGTTAACACAATTATTTTTTGCAGTGTATAACCTTATAGATTTGTAAATTTTTTTTTTTAACATGTGGTTTTATGTTATGTTTAATTTTAGTAAACTTTAACACACTTTTTGTTAATTTATTTTACAATCAAGTTTAATATGCACAATTTTGTGCGGTTAATACATTTATTCTTTTCGAAAAATAATTTTTCTTATTTTAGAATTAATAACACGCACTGTTCGTTAATGTATTTTAAATTTAACTTTTATATGCATAATAATATATATGAATATGCATATATTAAACAATTTTGCACATTTATTTTTTTTTAAATATTTAATTTAATTTTTATTTTAAAACCACTTCTGACACCATGTAAAGTGAAAGACATGAATGCTGAGTTTAGACTGGCTTTATTATGTATATATCAAGATGGCAATGCTTTTACGTATATATATTACAGGGTTGCCAATACATTATGTGACAGCCGATAAATTTTTTGTTCATGTGGCACATTTTACTTAAAACGACCGAATTTGTTCGTTTATATTTTGCAAAGAATTAAGAGACTAAGGAAATGAAACTACTGTATATATACACAAAAATATTTGAAGCCGTTTTCTCTCTTCTCCTCTCGTATTTGTCCATTTTAAGTTGTCAAAAAAACATTGTTTGGTTTGGTTATAATTTGGTTTTAATAAAATTGTTTTTATTATTTATCGTGGTGATATTTTGACGAATTTATAATAAATATAAAAAATGCTAGTGATTTTATTATAATTTAAAAATAGTTTTAAAGAAAAATTAATATATTTAAGTGAAAATTTTGAATAAAATATTAAATATGAAGTCGTGTGATAATGACGTATAAAAATTACCGAAAACATATACAGGATGGAATTTCTTATCATATATAACTAATATTGATATTATAATTTACTTTTCGATTAATAAGTTTTAAGTTTTTTAAATATTTTCGAGAAGAAAATATAATCTAAAATCATTGTAAACAATAATAGAAAGCTTCCATTTTAAATTGCCAAATTTTTTTATGTTGTATTGTCGAATTTTTTTATGTTGTTTTTCGTCTCTCTTGCGTCGTTGTTTGTTGCGTCTCTCTTTTTTATATTAATTTTGGGGGCAAAAATACGCTTAAATTTGGAATTCAATGCAATAATAGAAATATTTACGGCGCCTCTACTAAAACGCAAGTGTGTTTGTAACAATTTATTGGTGTGCAAAAATTGCTTCAATTTTTAACATAAATTTCACTGCCTCTATTCTCTTAATTCATTGATATTTTCCATGTGGCATGGCTTTTATGTCGAATTCTTTTCACCCAAATCCATAAAAAAAATTGATGTAAATCAAAAATTTTGTTCTTTTCACCCAAAAACATCAATTTTTTTTCCGATTTAGGCCCGCTATACACTTGAGCTAAGCTATGCGAACTATGCGAACTATGTTTTTTGTATATAACGTAATCAAATGGATGACTATACACTTGAGCTAAGCTTATAGTTTAGCTCAAGTGTATAGTCATCCATTTGATTACGTTATATACAAAAAACATAGTTCGCATAGTTCGCATAGCTTAGCTCAAGTGTATAGCGGGCCTTATGCTCAGTATGCTGCTCGAGCGAAGCTAAAAATTTCATATAAATTTGACGTGAAATTTAGCTCTTAAAAAATAAAATATAAAATTTCGCTACTGAGTTCGCTGATCGGTATGCTGCTCGACGCGGAAATAATTTCAAAATGATAGTTTGCGCATTGTAATATAGATGGCTCTACTACAATGTCTACACAGTTTTCGCAGCAAATTAAATGCACGAGACATTAAATTGAACGCTAAGTTTTGACATTTTTATTGTATTTAGTAATTGTGCGTTTAAAGTAATTGTGTGTTTGAAGTAATTGTCCCTTTGTTAAAAAAATTATCATATTATTAATTATTATTTAGTTTTCAAAATGTATTTTGAGCGGAATATTTGGACGATTCTTATTTTGAAAACGTTTTAGAGAGTAATAACGAAATAAATAATGATGCTTTTGAGGTTGAGCGTGTAGATCAAATAAAACGGAAAAAAAAGACTGAAAATGGGCTAGGTTTGGCCAGTAAAAAAGTTAAAAAAAATGACTTTAAGACCGACGAGAAGAAAACCCTTTGTTTGTTGGTGTCTAAACAACGACGCATTTAGGATTTACAAGACGATATGCACATGAATGTCAATGCTATTGCTAGTGCATGGAAACAAATAGCTCAAGAGATGAAAAAATCAGGTAAATATTGATTTTGTAAATAAACATCGAAATTGGTTATGTTATTTGCATGTATGAATATTATGTTTTACTTTGATTTAGTTGAGGAATGCAAATCGGCGTGGAAATCCCTGAAAGATAGATAATTTTGTGGAGACCTTGTTCAAGTTTAGCTTCGCTCGGGCAGGATACTGAGCATTACATAAAAAAAAATGATTTTTTCGTAAATTTTTTTGACATTACTAATATCAACAAAGAAAATTTAAAAAATAAACGTTTTGTTAACGACAATTTTTATATAACTATATGAATTGTTTAATTTTGAAGAATTAATTATTGTGTTTTGTGTTATATATATACATACAATATAATGTAACTAACATTTAATAAAATAACTCCTAATAAATAAAAAAAACTCTATAATGGAATTATTAGAATTAAAATATTATATTTTATTGGGCGGATGAAAAAAGATGCATCATAGAAAAAAACAAAGACGCTTTTCTCTAAAATGGAGTAATTTAAATTGAAAACAAATATGAATGAATAAAACAAAATTATTTTATTTACAAATTAATTGAAACTATTAATTGAAACAATACGCAATTGCAGAATATGCTATTATACGAAATTTTTCAAATTTAAATATCATTTAAATATCACTAATCCAAACATATTTCGCATCAACTTTGGTTTTTTGTTCTTTTCAGACCCGAATTTATAAATTGATTTAGAAAAGTGAACAGAACACCACATTAGTAATGTAAAAAAAATTTAGGAAAAAACGTACCTTTGTTTTTTTGAAAAAATCGAAAAAAAAATTGATTTTTTTGCGTGAATAGAACAAAGTGATGAATTTGAGTGAAAAGAATTCGACGTAAATACTAACCATAGTCTTGATAAACATCAACTTGAATGAAGAAATCCGATTTAAGTTTAACAGCCGGTTTAGTTTAACCTCGAGTTAGTTAAATTATGAAGAAATCGGGAATAAAAATTTAACTAACAAATGCAGATCAATGCATCAAATTAACAATATTAATTGATAATTTATAACTTTTTCGAGTCATTATGCATAATGACAATTAGATTTGAGTCATCGTGTGATCTAAAAATTTTGTCGAGTTATGTTTTTTATTACATACTAGGGGGTATCCCGCGGGCTTCGCTCCTCCCCCCCCCCCCCTCCCTCCCCTACCCCCTCCTCCCGCACGTCAACGCACTTAATCTTTTCATCCAACTTTGTTGTACATATTATCTCTTTTATTGTAATACCTCTTTATATACTATGTTAGGTTATTGCCATTCGTCAAAATGAAAAGATTTGCGGCATCACTAACACGGGAACATGCTACATACAATTGTCCATGGGTGAAGCAACCTTGGTTTAAATCAACACCAGCTCTCTTTAAAGTTTGACCTTGTGATTTATTAATAATCATTGCGAAGCTAACATTTATGGGGAATTGCAATCTTTTAAATTGAAATGGATAATTTGATGGGATGATAGGTTTTCTAGGTATAAAAACCATTTCGCCTTTACACCCAGAGAAAAACATTGTTGATTCTAAAAAAAAATGGTATTTTCAACAATTTCCGTCAACGGATTTCAGCCATCAAGGTAATTGTTGAAACAAAAATAATGTTGGTAAGCTTACATTTATCGATATTTTCTTAAAATCAACAAATAAATTGTAGTTATGGTAAAAACAACAAATCCTATGTAATATATTTTGAGCTCACAATAAATTTATTGGTTTAACGATTAATTAGTAAAAATTACTATTTATTTTATGAAACGAGTCTACAATCTACTTGTTATCTCAACAAATATATAATAGAAATGACAAGTGTCATACTTGTACTACTTACAAGAAAATTGTCAATATTAATATAAAATTGTTATTCCTACTACAAATAAATTGTAGATTTTACAAGACATTTGTTGAATTTAATATGAAATTGTTTTTTCCGTTTGTTTCCTAAATTAAATGTAGATTTTACAATTAAATTGCAATAAAACTTACAAGTTAATTGTTGAATTTAATATAAAACGAGATTGCTGTAGTTGATTTTAGAACTACATTGTAGTGCGCCATAAACGCCATAATTATTTCCAAATATCGCTAGCCACTTACCATTTTACTAACTAGTTTTATGTTATTTTGAAGTAAATAAAAAAATTCTTTGAATTCAACATTATTTCATATTTATTTGATACTATTTTTACGTAAGAGCTTATAAAAATTATATTAATTTAAAAGTAATAAAAATAAACAAAAACAATCAAAAACTTCTAATTTTTGCATAACAATTTCCATTTATTAATTTATGCAAATTTATTGGAGGGTATTTAAATTTATCAATAGGAATTATATGAAAAATATCTGGGATCTTAGATCCAACCTTATAACAGTTAAAGTGTTCATTATATTCTAATAACGCATTCGTTGAACAGATCAAAAATATATTATTATTAGCTATAAACATGTGTTCGATTTCAAAAATATTTTCATCTGTACTGTCCTTCAAGAGAAAATAGTTTTTCTTATATACAGTTCCTTTGTATTCAACAGAAAGTAACTGAAAATTGGTTTCTTGTATATTAATATACATAGTTAACTTATCCTTTATTATTTCGAAGCAACTTAATTCTTGGAGGGTTAATTTTGTTAATTTTGGATTGGAAATATATTCAAAAATATTTTTTTTTTTTAAAAGTTTTTCAGAAAATATTAATGAAAATTTTAGAGCAATAGAGTATGCTATATTTACTCGTGATGTTATATTTTTCGCATATGCTTTTAGCTCTTGATGCTTGCTTTCGAACCGAAAAGACCATAAATATTTTAGTGGACCCGATTCACGTAAAACTCTTGCATAATGGATCATAAAATGATGTTTGGGTTTTAAAGTTTCATTAAATAACGTAACAAATAGTTCATTATGTTGAGAAATTAAATTGTTTAGATGAATTATTAAATCTTCAGATATCCTCGGGAGAAGTAAAATATCAACAAGCTTTGAAAGAGTTATTACGTAGTTCCACACTTGATCGTTTTCAGGAACTAAGTCACCAATCATTAATGGAAAAAATGTCATAAAGAACAAGGATTCACGAGCAGACATATGAATAGTATTTTTTTTAATGTGTTCAAGCTTAATTGGTACAGAAATATTGCCTATCTCAATAGAACCGTAATCGAAATTTTGTTTTCTGTAATTTAGCAAATCTAATGTAAAGTAACCAGTATTTGTTATGTAAAATAGTATAACTTGACAAATTCCATATTTAAAAATACCTAAAAATATATCATGCATGATATCTACTGAGAAATTATTTGTAACGTGAAAGTTTTCCGAATTATTTAAAAGACAATTTCCAGATATGCCAGTAAGTGAAACGTCCTGCATTATAAGATCTTGTTCATAACTATCCTTATATCGGAGCAACGTTGGGTCTTCTTTTGCTGTAGTATATGATATCGACTTTGGCATTTTACAAAAACGACAATAAAAGTTAGCATTGAACGATTTAGAGAAACCTAATATAGAATTTAACCCTAAATTATCCCCAATAAGTAAACCAAGTATAAAACGAACTACTATTTCACCTTTGTCAGATTTTATTTTTATTCCTTCTGTTTCAATTTTTTTAAACGTGTCAACTAATAGATGCAGACATGAGTCATTTCCGTAGGCTTTAATATATTTTGATTTAACTAGCATACATAAAAATATGTTCTCCAATGCTGAACCACAATAGGTGGGAAGAGTTGGAAAACTATACTAAAAAGCAGAAATAGAGTTTTCTCCAGAATGAGATCCTAATGCATCGTCTACTTGAAAATCATCGTTATACAGAAAAAAAGGTACAACTACTTGTCCTTCATATTTTTTTGTTATGCTTTTCCAAAAGTCATTCTCAAAATTCAGTTTTGTGGTATTTTCAATTACTTCATTTAATACATTTGGGAGCTCGAAAAAGCTTTTTATTTGAAATTCAATTGGCATTAGAACTCCTTTTGCCCTATTGTTATCAAGAGCTGGTACACCTCTTTGAATAACAAGCTGAGATTCATTATTTATTATAAATGACTTAGGATAAAGAAATAACTGTCTTTCTTGCAGGTATTTTATTAGCTTGTGCTCCGTATTTATCATTTTAAAGATATTCAGCGGTCTATTTATCATGTTTTCCAATTCGTTACTTATAGTTATTGGAAATGCATTAATAAAGGTTTTTTTAATACCATCAGAAAGGCTTGTTATCAATTTCTCAGCAGAATGAACTATTTCTTGAACTTGTTTCCTTGAAAGGTTAGGCTTTCCATGCAAATTGCAAATAAATTCCAAAATTTCATCGCCAGAAAGTGGATTGAATCCAATATTTTGCATTGCACTAACTTGCTGAGTTTCTTGTAAAGGAGGCATTGTGACTTTTGAATGTTGTAACTGACTTGCAAGAACGATATTTAATGATGAGTCATATACTTCTGAATTTTGATTTATGGTTTGCAATGATTGTAGTTCATTTAAAGGAGTAATATTAGAATTAACATTTTTTGCCGAATGTGTCCTAAGCATATGTCTTTTAAAGGAATGAACAGATTGAAAAGATTGTAAGCAGCTATCCATACCACATTTATAAAATTGATTGAATGCGTTTTTACGCATATGATGCAGTTCAGTGTGGAAACAAATACTGGAAATACTTTTAAACAATTGCTTGCAGTAGTAACAAGGAAACATGATTCCGATATGGAAAATTCTTGTTGAAATATAATATTTAAAATTAGTAGCAAAGGAAATATATCACAAAAAAATAATCTTAAAAAAATTTATATAATAATATATTATGCTATATTATTTAATTCTGTTATAAGGTTGGAAACTGAAGATATACTTTTATCGTATGCTGTATTGATCATATAGAAAAATTTTTGAATAAAAATCCACACGTTATGTGATTGGCGAGGATACGCAAAATTAAATACATGGAACGATTTGAAGCAGAAATCGATTGCAGCCAAGATATTTTGTTGAATATAAGTGGTCCCATCTATTTTTACAAAAAATTTGGTTGGTACTTCCTTTGTTAATAAAATTACAACAATCGGTTGCAAAGTTAGACTTTTAGCTTTGTACTCCTCTGATAGATTACCAATTTTTTCTTCTATGCTAGCTTCGGTTTCCACAAATAAAAACATACCGTTTAGCGAATCCTGAATGGTAGGTTTCCAGTTTACAACTTTTTCAGCTACTTTCAATTTATATCTAGTGTTAGGCGGCAGTAAGTGATGAATCATCTTAAAAATATTTATGATACGGAGATCTGAAATTATAAAAAACATTAGTGAATATTTTTATAATAGTGTTTATCAAAGAAGACTTTAGTTACCATTATTTATGCATTCCTGAGGAAGCTTACTTTTGCATTTCTCTTTGGCAAATTGAATTATTTTTATTGCATATAGTTCAAAATCTGCGAACAATTTTGTAGATTTTTGTTGGTGTAGCCCTTCAAAATCAATTTCAATCTGTAACATAAGTAATAAAGTTATTGTATGGAGATCAAATTGTTTAATTAATAGTTAGTGTCTTTTACCAATCTATGCCCGTCTTGATCTTTGTATCGAGGCCAGTCCGTTAGAATTTGTGTAATTGTTTTATCTGCACTGGAAATTATTTCAGTTCGACGCTGCTCTCTAGTTTTTTTCCACAATTCCTCTACTACTTGTAATCTAATCAAACCAAAACAAAAACGACAACAGTGCATGGATAAAGAAGAACAACTACAATTACATAATATCATCAACCCGACGAAGTTAATTTCGTTTCTTTTGTTTTAATTACAAATTGATACTTTTTCCGTTCGTATAAAACTAATATTCATTCCTAATGTAACGTTCGACTGAATGAGAAGTAATAAATATAAATATTATAACGTGTTTCAATTTATTGTTTTTATTATTCTAAATTAATGTTAAGTTTGAGTAAGTTAATTTGTAAGTTAACATATCAGAAGTGGAATATCCTGAGATACGTCGTTTAATTTTGAGATAAATTACTTTTTCTAAATAAGTAAAAACGGAACGGTAGATATTGCATTTGTTTTAATTTTTTTAAGTTTTTCTTGTGAAATTTGTGTTTGTTTTAAAAAAAATTAATTTTGGCAACGCTGTATAAAAATTAATTACGTGCTACGATTTTAAAAAATATAACGTTTTAACGATTTATATATATACAGATCATAAGAATTAGTTTAAAGTTTTATGCTATGTAAAAGGAAAACTAAATACAGTTATACATACTTTATTTGATTTGTGAAAAAAACGTATAAATGAAACAAAACATACTTCTAAAACGAGAAGTTTTGTTTGAATAACGAAAATATTAAACGGGTGACATTTTATTTTTAAACTAACGGAAGCCAAGCGTAACGTAAAACGTTTGATTGTGAAAACGAGCATTGATCTTTAATAAATAAACGGTAAATATAAATAAACGGTGATAATAAATAATAAATTAAAATATGTATAACGATTATACTAGAATGTCGGGAAATGATGGTGAAGAATTAAGTTTTATTACGGTGACTGATCGCAGGAACGACACTTTACAAACGACGATGCATTCGTATGCCGAAGCATCGGCTCCGAATAATGGTGACGTAACCTACGAACGTCGGCTTTTAGAACGTGAGCGTGAGTTATTAGATCGTGAACGTATACTTTTTCAACGTGAAATGAAATTATCTGCTACGCAAGTGTATCCAGAATATCAGAATAGAAAAACGATAAACTTATCTCCAAAAGATATTCTAGAAATTTTGCCGGAATTCGATCCAACGAAGTCGTATCTTCTGAATTCAGAGCAGTGGGTTACTAAAATTAATTCATTGATAAATATCTATACAATTGATCAGTCCTTAATTATGCTTGTTATTGGTGCAAAATTAAAAAATTCTGCAAATTATGGTACAATGCGATAGAACCCAATTATTTAACGTGGACGGCATTTTCGGTAGAACTAATTCGCAATTTTAAACCATTTTTAAATGAAGCTGATATACACGAAAGACTCAGAGCTAAATTAAGGTTGAAAGATCAGGGTTTATTAGAGTATTTTTTTGAAATGCAATCAATAGGATTGAGACGCGTATCCGAAGATGCTTTAATTAGGTATATAATCCACGGGCTCAATGAATCGTGGTTGGTTACAGGACTGCGAAGTCAACAAATATTTACGTTGGAAGAATTACGAGATCGAATTGAATGGTACATCGCCACTCAGAAACCTATGGCTGTAAGCAGCTCAAAACCATTAAACAATAATTCTTCCTTAAATCTGGCAAATCCCAAGAAACCAGAATTTATTAAATTTGAAAAAAACAATACAGAGAAAACGTTCAAATGTTTTAATTGCAACGGATGGACATTATTCCATAAACTGCCCAAAGCCTCCTCGAAAAGAAAGATGTACTAAATGTTCTAAAGTTCATGCGGCATATCAGAAAGAGTGCAAAACGTTTACGGGAAGGATAACTGTTGCAAATAGAAAATCTTATACGAAGAACGCAATAGTAAATAACGCTGAACTGGTAGCTATTATTGATTGCGGTAGCGAAGGCTCGTTAATAACAACGGATGCCGCCAAGCTCACGAATCAGCCTCTCATACCATGTACCTTTAATATAAACGGGTTTGCTGGAGGAACTGTAAAAGCAAGTCAAAAGATATCCGCAGACGTTATAATTGATGATGCTCAGGCAAAAATTGATTTACTGGTTGTTGAGAATAGTCAAATTAATACGGATCTACTGGTTGGACAAAACTTCATTGATCAACCTGGTATGAAACTCGAGATTCAAAACGATCAGATCTCTTTTAAGATGATCTCACCCCACGAGTGTGAAATTTCAGACCATAAAACAATTCATTCCGAAATTAGGGCAAATCAAAACGAAATTGATTCGAACCAAAATGATATAACGGAATTTGAGGCAAATTCTAAGAATACCAACAGTGACGAGTCTATCAATAGTGACAAAGAAAACGAAGTAGATATATTATCAGATTATAGTTTAAATTGTTTACAGACTGATATTGAAACAAACGAAATTGTAACAGACGAAACCATGTCAGAATGCGAAAAAGAACAGTTATTTCACTTAATTCACGAATTCAAAGACTGTTTCGCGAGAAATCTTTGTGAAGTAGGTGTTTGTCGTGACGAAGAGATTGTTATTAATTTAACTACAGATAAACCGATCTATTATCAACCGTATAGACTTTCAGTCTTCCAACGCGAGAAGGTCAAATCTATGATAGATGAACTTCTTAAAAATAATATAATTAGAGAATCTCAATCTCCATACGCTAGTCCGATCGTTTTGGTAAAAAAGAAAAATAACGAGCAAAGAATGTGCATTGATTATCGACGTCTGAACGATATAACGGTCAAGAACCGCTATCCTCTGCCGATTATAGAGGATCAGCTACAAAGACTTGCTGGTGCCAAATACTTTACTGTATTAGATTTGGCATCCGGTTACTATCAAATTAAAGTAGCTAATGATTCGATTCCTAAAACTGCATTTATAACGCCAGATGGGCATTATGAATTCCTTCGAATGCCTTTCGGGCTAACAAATGCCCCTGCCGTATTTCAACGAGTTATGAACTCTATAGCTCGAGAATTAAAGGATGACATTATTGTCTACCTAGACGACATAATTATCCCAAGCAAAACCATAGCCGAAGGGTTGGGAAAATTACAACAGTTTTTATCGGTCTTATTGGATCGAGGGATGACATTAAAATTGCCGAAATGTAATTTTTTCAAGAAATCTGTTGATTTCTTAGGGCACGAAGTTAGTGAATTCGGCATTAAGCCAGGTAATTTCAAAACACAGGCAATAATGGATTTCCCAAAACCAACAGATCAACATCAAGTTCGACAATTTATTGGTCTGTCAAGCTATTTCAGAAAATTCATAAAGAACTTTTCTATCATTGCAGAGCCACTAACGCGGCTAACTAGAAAGAATACTGTTTTCAATTGGTCAGAAGAGCAAGATAATGCGTTTTTAACTTTAAAACAAAAATTGGGAAGCCGCGAAGTACTCACTCTATTTGATCCAACCTTGGATCACCAAGTCCTAACTGATGCAAGCTCAAAGGGTCTTGCAGGCATTTTGATACAAGCTGACCAACTGGGAGAAACTCGACCAGTAGCGTATTTTAGTAGAAAAACCACCGGAAATGAACAAAAATTTCACTCGTTCGAACTAGAGGCACTAGCTGTTGTCGAAACACTAGAAAGATTTCGTTTTTATTTAATTGGAAAGCAGTTTACACTGTTAACCGATTGTGCTTCCCTTACTACGTGTCTAAGTAAAAAAGACATTATTCCTAGAATAGGAAGATGGTGGCTTAGACTGGCTGAATTTCATTATGAAATTAAGCACAGATCAGGAAGAATAATGCAACATGTTGATGCATTGAGTAGAAATCCGGCAACGTCAACAGAAGAACAAGATGAATTAGAGCCGGCTACGATAGATATTTTTAAAATAACGCAACGTGAAAATGACTGGATCAAGGGTATGCAGCATCAAGATGAAGATATCAAGAACATAATATTGGTTTTAAACCGAGATCCGAAAACACCGGAAGAACGAGAACAACATAAAAATTATTCAATTGTAAACGGGCGGTTATACAGGAACGTCGAAGGGAAAAAGAAATGGGTTGTACCGCGTTACATACGATGGAAGATTTTAAAGTCATGCCACGATGATATGGGTCATTGCAGTGTTGATAAGGCTGTTAGTAAAATTGCAGAAGACTTTTGGTTTCCACGCTTACGACAGTATACATTGAAATATATCTCTTCGTGCTTGAGTTGTGGTTATGTAAAAACGAGAGGTGGAGCCAAAGAAGGTGAATTACATCCTATCGAAAAGATTACGATACCATTCCATACTGTACACATCGACCATGTGGGACCATTTCCCCGTAGCTCGAAAGGAAATATTTATTTAATCGTGATGGTTGATGGTTACACAAAATATGTCTACACATCTGCTGCAAGGAACACATCTACTGCGCCTGTATTAAACATGCTGGAAGAATTTTCTTTGAGGTTTGGAATCCCAACTAGAATTATCACCGATCAAGGAAGTGCCTTTACTTCTAAGGCATTTAACAAGTATTGTGAAGAAAATTGCATTAAACACGTATTGAACGCTACTGCAACACCGCGGGCCAACGGCCAGTGCGAACGCTACAATCGCACTATACTAACAATGTTACGAATTTACGCTGAAGAAAACGATCGTAGTTGGGATGTCAATCTTAGAAATATTCAGTGGGCTCTTAATAGTATGCAAAACTCAACGACCAAGGTTTCCCCACACCAGCTAGTTCTAACGTTCAATCCACGAGATATCCTATGCAATCAATTGAAATTACTACTCCAAGATGATGACCAAGATATGAACGAAAACGACACTAAAATTCAAATGAACCTGTTACGGGAACAAGTTTCCAACCGAATAAAGGCAGACAGCGATAAACAAAAATTACGTTTTGATTCACATCATCGTAAGCCGCATAATTACATTGTAGGAGATCTTGTTTTCATTAAGTGGGAAGGTGGTCCAGCTACCGGAACTTCAAGAAAGTTACTACCAAAGTTTAGAGGGCCGTATGAGGTAGGAGCAGTAATCGGTAATGACCGATATAACGTGAAGGAATTAGGTGATAGTAGCAAGTACGTAGGAATCTACGCAAGTGACAGGCTAAAGCCTTGGTGTGCTTTAGTAAATTGTGAAGACGATGATGAGGACATCAACGAATCGCCAGATGGCCGAATGTAATCTAATCAAACCAAAACAAAAACGACAACAGTGCATGGATAAAGAAGAACAACTACAATTACATAATATCATCAACCCGACGAAGTTAATTTCGTTTCTTTTGTTTTAATTACAAATTGATACTTTTTCCGTTCGTATAAAACTAATATTCATTCCTAATGTAACGTTCGACTGAATGAGAAGTAATAAATATAAATATTATAACGTGTTTCAATTTATTGTTTTTATTATTCTAAATTAATGTTAAGTTTGAGTAAGTTAATTTGTAAGTTAACATACTGTCCAAGGCTCATGTTTAAAACTAAGCCAAAGTTTGTCGTCATCTGTATAGCTGTGATCTAAATATAAAAAATCATTAAGTATTAATTTTTATAATTATATTTAATTCAATAGACAAAATATGTATGTAGATATAATTACCTTCAGGAATTGTATCAGATATTCGACGTTTTTTATAGTCTGAATTATATCTTTTTAGTAATCCTTGTTCCCGCAGTTTCCGCATACCATTTACGACCTTGTTGTACAGAGTCCCTCTAGGTTGACTGCTTTCAGTACGTTCGATGTAATATGATGTCTGAAAATATACCAAATTATTATAATTTTTAATTAAGTTATATTAAATATGTATTACTTTATCTTCAGATGGAAATATTTCCAAAATTTTTACTGTAAGTAAGTTAAAATCCTCGGTAGATAAGCGGATTTTTCTCTGAAGAAAATAATTTGTTATTGCGGCAATCACATTTTTTCTATGATGCTCATTAATAGTTTTGAATTTTGCATAAAAAGTGAGCGCAGCATTAGACAAAAAATCTGCCTCTAATATTTCTCGCAGATTCTAAATTTTAATGATTATTTAAATTATTATTTTAAATTTTTAAGTTTTAAATTATACCAGATTAGTCAAAGTCTCAGTAGAAGGAATCAGCGAACTTATTGGGGATGATCTGCTATCATCAGCTGCTGGTGAATACGGATTTACGGAATCGGGTGTTATTGACCGGCTAAATACTGTTTCTGATACTACTTGATCTCTTATCCATTGAGAGACGTTAGAGGTCATAGAGAGTGTTTCAGCTACAGGTATGGACGAGTGTCCCTAAAATGTTTAGCAGGAATAAAACTTCAACAATTTTCAACTTTCCTGGAATTAAAAGTATGCATATTTTTCGAAAGACTTACATTAGCAATTCTCCACTCGGCCAAACGTGTTTTGAATCCAATTCTTATGCCAAACAATGGGATAAGTTGGTCAATGTCACTTTCTTTTATGTCAATGAGACTTTGAATATTAATTAAGTGTTCTATAAGAAACAAATTAATGAAATTAAAAAAGGTCCAACAAAAGTTCTTTCAGTAGTTTCACCTTTGAAGATATTGCCTAAATGATGATACAGTCCCCATGATTTTAACAATGACTCCACAGTGGATAATGGCCCCTCATTTATTTGCGGAAATTGATCATTTTTATTTCCTGGTAATTCCGTACTTTCACTGTGCTCAAATTGCTTATCTGTATTTTCAAAGTATTCGTTCTGTGTTCCTTGCTGATTCATTTCAGCGTTCATTTGATCCATATTTATGTATATAAGACTGTCTCCGCTTATTAAGTTAGTGGTATTAACGTAGGTTGGGGACCCTATGAATGACACAAGTGGTCATTATAGATTACCATTTATTTAATTTCTTTATTTGTGTAATTCACATAGGTTAAATGAATTACAATAAAAATTCGCATAAAAAAACTCGCAAATTTTAACTTTACGAATAAAGTAATTGTTCAAAAAGACTTTTTCCTTAGATTTTGTTTGTTCACAAAAATAAAATGTCAAAAAATTTTAAAAACTATTTTAATAAAATACACTTTTGATTTTAAACTGTTTTATGACCAAACATGGGCTTTAAGATAATTCGAAAATTTTATAACTGCAGCAAAATTAACTAAAACAACTTTTTTCTTAAATATTCGTGTCTGAAAAGTTGCGAATTTTTACTGTGTTATCCTTATAAACAAATGAAAATACTTACGAGTCTCGTCTAAATCGGATCCATTTTACTAAATTTCTCTTATATACTAAATGTACGCAATAAAATAAAAAAAACATGAAATGTATGTATATGATTGGACTGAGGGTGGCCACGTGTCCTTCTTTCGTTAGAATAGTCCTCTTCTGGAGCAAGAATGTCATCCGTCCTCCTTTACTTTAAAAATGTCCTACTTTAAGCAAAGTGTAATACAATATCTTACAATGAGCAAAATAGATTTTTGACTACCTATTTCTATCAATAAACATGCATTAGAAAAATAAGTAATCGAGATTGTACCTTTAGAAATATTAAATTTGTAACTGATTAATTAATTTATGTCGAAAGGTTGGTAATAATAGCACATAATTTACATCGCTGTAATGTATGTGAATATATTTGCTATTTTACAAGATCAATTCATGTGGTAAACCAGCATTGCTTAAAAAAAATTTAATTGAATCCACCGTTAAACTTCTGTTTTTTAATAACTTTTGAAACAAATTATATACCTGTTCTTAGTATTATTAACAAAATAACTGAACTGAATTTTGCTTGTGATTGTTATATAAAGAAAAATATTTGGTTACAGAAAGCTAACGATTTTGAAGGGAAATCTAAATGTTTAAAACAATACTGTTTAAGTTTATGAGAACAACATAAGCTTATTGATTTTTATGAAAGTGCCAATGATTCAGCAGATGGTATGTTTAGCTGTATTTCTGAGTTCTTAAAAACTGAAAAACTTAAGTTTTCCGCGTGTTACTGCATTGGAGGCCGATAACATCAGTTCGACCTTGTATGCCATTATTCGTTTTGGGCGTTTAGTAATTTTTAACTACATAATATTATTATTCATAACACTTACTGTATAAACTGGTTTTCCTTATATTTCAGTATTTAATTCAATAGACAAAACAACTAGACTTCAACTTCACAAACTTAAAAAATGGTTGTTAATTGTTTTCTTTTAATAATTTATAAACACAAAATTTAGTTTCACTCACTAATTAAAAAAAAGGCGAATTTTTTATTAAAATATTTCCACGTACGGACGTTGACAAAACCGAAATGCAACTAGCTGTACGATTATTAGATTGCAAATGATCTGTATTATTATTAAAATTTATTATTAAATTCTAGTACTAATTTGTAAATTCAATCATTTAATATCAAAACCAAATTAAACAGTAAATTTTGCGCTTGTCGCATTTTATTATTTAGATAAGTAAACAAATGTAACTTTAACAATTTACTTGTAAATTTTATCATTTGATTGCAATAGTTACTATTTATTATTATAATCAACAACAAAGTTTGTAGAAGGAACTATACCACGAAGTATTTTTCTTGTTTTTAATTTCAACAATTTTGTTAGTTGAAAATACAATTTATTATTTTTTTATTTTCTCTAAAATTTAACCAATTAATTGTTGATTTCATAAAGACCTAATAAATTTGAATGGAATCGATGTTGAACCTATTTGGAGGTCAAAAATTTTCAATTTTTAATGGTTAACAATTTGAATTGTTGATTTTACAATCTTTTTTACCATTTTTTTCTCTGGGTGTACCACAACCGGTAATAATGATAGTTTCGATTATATTCTTTCGTAAAGAAGCTACGCGCAATCGAGTGCCGTTGCAAAGTTTTGGTGGGCTTAAATTTCGAAGCAGCATAATGGGAATACCAACTTTTAGATCTATTTTATGAAGGGGAAGACCAGGAGCAATGATACTGTTCAAAAATTCTACTGGATAATGCACTGCTTGTTCTGTTTGGCATATTGTGTTAATGGATATATATGAAGTTGACTCACCAGGGATTTTTTCCGTTATACGATTATTGAGTGACAATACTTGGCGCTAAAATAGATCTTTCACACAACCATACATTCTCTTTTGTGGTAATATTGTGGATGTCGTCATAAATATCAGATATTAAAGCTTCACTATTCGTAACAATTTGGCATAGAGTAGCTGAAATTTCAATGTCATGATCAGTATTAATCTCTACATATTTTCCTTCACCAATATCTAAGAAAACTTCATACCGAGAACTCCATACCTCCGCTTTGCGCTCTCATGTTTTGCTTTAAATGGAGTGTTTTAAAATGTCTCCATAGTACTGAGCGTTTCAGACATGCATTGACCTCTTCTGCTCTTGTACCTTTAACGACAACTGGCAACGTTTGCCTGAAATCACCTGCGAATAAAAAGGTTACTCCACCAAATACTTGATTGTTATTTCTTAGATCCTGCATTGTTCTATTTACAGCTTCAATCGATACTTTGTTTGCCATAGAACACTCATCCCACACTACGAAAACACAATCATGTAGGACTTTAGCTCTGTGGCTATTCTTTGATATACCACAGACTGGATTTTCCATATGATCAGCTTCAATTGGGATTTTGAACATAGAATGAGCTGTTTTTCCTCCGGGAATTAGAGTGGCAGCTATCCCTGAATTACTAAATACATACACACACATTCTAATTCTTCTCTAAATAAAAAATCTTCATAAACAACAAATGAGAAAATCTTGCAAGTCAGGTTTTAAAACATATACAACAAAATAAAAAATGTGTCTCTATATAATAAAAACATACTCATATATAATTAGAACACTTATAATTAAAGAACATTTAGGCAAACTCGTTGCTATGAATTATACTCATATATGTAAATACATATATATAATTATTAGAAGAAATAAAACCAATTGTATGTAATCAACATTTAGGCAAACTCGTTGCTATGAATTAAGACTATGTTCCAATCCATGCTATTTGGTACTAAAAATTCTAAATTGAAATAGTCAAAAAATTAGTTGACTATTTCCGCCATTTAATTCTAAATTTTTGAACGATATTTGTTTTTTAACATTTCAAATATGTCGCAGAGCTTTTTGAATGTAAAAGCAAAAACAAATTCAAAATGAATAAAAAGAATTATAGTTCAAGATGTAAGTGAAATATTAATTTAAAATGTTTATTTACATTATATTATATTTATATATAGGCATTTTAATGCAAATTAATTTTTGTATAGGGTCAAAGGATAATATCTTCAAGGTAATACATTTACGAATTGAAGCTGATACGAAATTTGTTCAAAAAAATGTGCAACCGAAAATTTTGTGGAGGTAAGCAAATAAATACACTTCATACGTTTGTAATAATGTTCATGTATATATATGAATAAATATAATAAGAATATATACATTTTATAATGTATTTTAGAAATATTGCTGCATCATTAGATAATGATAAAGTCGGCATAGACTGCGAAAAAAAATGGAGAAATTTAATACAAAAATATAAAGAGTTACTAGAACCTAAAACAGGAGAAGGTGCACACTCATTAACTGCCAGTAACTGGCCTTTTTTTAGTTTAATAAATGATTTCATGGGAGCGAAGCATAACATAAGGCCACCAAATTTGATTCAATCAATTCCAAATAACGTACATATTCCAAAAGAACCTATGCAGTCTGCACCTAACTGCAAAATTACAAAACCGATACCTACCCCTATGGTAGTTACTAAAAATAAAAGCCAATTAAACTATTTGGTTGAACGGGACAACAAAATTTTATTTGAAATTAAAAAAAGTAACAAGCTCATGGAAAAAGTTTGCAAGCAATATTTTCCTGATATTGACCTTTCTTCTGAGGATTCTGAAAATTAAATTATATTGTGCTTAATATTTTGAAATGTGTTTTCGTTTGTTTTATTAAATGGAAGTTGGAATTAAATTAATCTAAAAATTAAATAAGACTGAAAACTTAAAGAAATTGTTTTTATTACAACACTTTGGTTATTAAATGTTTAAATTTCAAAGCAGATCATGTCTCGAAGTAAAATCGCATCCATACTATCTCTTTCTTCACAAATATCATTTGCATGGTTATGGTCCGCTTCTACTCCTATGTTGCACTCGTCTTCTAATTCTTCTAAACTATCCCCGACAGTAATACAAATGTTATGAAGAACACAGCAAGCTGATATTACTTTGGAGCAGCTATCTAAGGATAACTCTAAACTCCTTAAAAAAAATACATCTCCATCTTGTTTTCATCATACCAAATGCTTGTTCAATGCAAATTCTACCTTTACTATGTAGATAATTGAATTTGAGTTGTGCGTCTGTTGTATTGCCTTTGTATGGTGTTATGATGGCGATTGGGTTTAAACAACATTTATACCCACTGTCACCGAGTATATAATAGCCAGTAGGGGGATATTTACGTTGTTTATATACATTGCTGTTACGCAACACTCTTTGGTCATGTACCGATCCTGGATAGCCAATGCAAACATCAATAAATTTTTTATCAGCATCACAAATTGCTAAAAAGATTATAATTAAAATCAGACTTTAGAAAATATATAAACACATTACCTTGCATCTGTATAGAATAATCTAATTTTTTATTGATGTATGCATTATGATGCTCTACGGGACATTTTATTTTGATGTGTGTTCCATCGATCGCACCAACTGCTTTAACAAATGCCGTTGAAGAGGCTCGTGCTGCAAATCGATTACCCATATTTGGTAATTCATTTTGAGCAGGCAACTAAATTATTTTCGCCATTAAGTTTTGAAATACATCAAGGTAGATCTTACATACAAGATAAACGGTAGTTCTTGGTATATTTATCGCCACAAGCCAACCAAAACAAAAACATTGTCAATTCAATATCCTTTTCCCATCCATGACGTTTTGTTGGAATATACTTGAAAGCTTTAGAATATACTTGAAAGCTTTTGTATTAATTCTCAAATGTTTTTTTGTTAAAATATCGTTTCCTTCCATTACGCCAGTAATTATTTCAAATATAATACCAACGTTCTGGCGATTGTGATATTTCAATCCCTAAAATAATATATGTACATGATCTACAACGTTAGAAATTTTATAAAACGTTTAGGACTTACCCGTCTCAAATTACGTGTTGTGATTGTTTCTATTATTTCTTTGTTATTTTCTATTAACTTGGCACATAGAAGTTATTGTTTATTGTGATAAACAACATAAATAGTCTTCGACGAGACTGTTCCATTTGTTAATTTTTCGTGATTTTATAATAATATAATTCTATCTGTTTATGAAAAAACACACTTTTTAATGAAAAAACAAAATCTTCAAACAAAATCTCAAAGCAAAACAATTTTCAACGGCCAATTTAGAATAAATTTGAATTGGAACTATAAAAATAAGTAGCATATAACATTCCTTTCTTTATGTATGTCAAGTTTCATCTAAATCAATACAGCCATTTCGATGCTTATCCCGAACAAACAGACAGACAGACATATATCGAATTTTATTTATATTAGCATATGTAATATCAAACATTTTTTTTGTATGTTAAAACACATCGTGTAATTAGACCTTTAGTTTTTCAATATGTTTGTAGATTTGTATGTGGACAACCCTTTATAATCTACAAGTATAATTTTGTTTGGAATGGCAGTACCAATTCAAATAATTTTTTTTGAGACAATTTCATAAATGGCGTCAAAAAGTAAACGTAGTAAACATTAGTCGTGTGTATTAATTTTCAGTGCATATAATTATTAAATATTCTTTTTATTATAACCAAATAATTACCAATAACAAAAGGTAAATTACACAGTTCAAATAGTGCAATCGTGTAATGTGAAAATTGTTTCAAAGTGTTCACGAAATAGTTATTTAGCTCAAGAACAAAATTAATGCTCTGATAGTATCCATTTTAATGGTGTCCTAAAAAATTTTGATTTTTGAAATGACAATATAAAGTGATACGTATTTCTATTGAAATAACAATAACTACAGTTTTTATTACAAACATATTGACAAAATAAAGGCATTACTATTAAAAATATGAAAATATTGACACCCATTTAAAAAAAAAGTTATAGGGTGAACCCTAAAAAAATTACTCTGTCATTGATTTAGGTTTTTTCTTTTATTTATTTTTGTCACTCTTCTAGAGTTAGTTTTTTAACAATTTAATACAGCAGCTACTACAAAAAATATTAACAAAAAATAAATGACCACAAAAGAGGACACACCCAAAGACACCGATGGCGGTGACCAGCAACCATCAGCTGAATCTCTTGATCAACATTGCCGTCTTCTGGAAGGTACTTTTCTTCAATCTACTTATTCTTACTACCTCCTGTTATAATAAAAAAATAAGAAAAGAAACACTATGTGTCACAAAATTGAGTTTTTATTAAACTATATAAACAAAACACGATAACAAAATACTTTAGAATTCCAAAATAATGGATACATTAAAAATCAAATTTATAGTTGTGATATTTTTGTTTTAGGAGACTCTAATTTTAAGGAGTGATTTTAAAATTATATTATTGATTTATATTTCGAGTTTGAATATAAGAAATTGAAATTTGAACTACTTGAACACTTCTATAGTTTAAATAAAGAAAATTGATATTGATTATAGAATACCTGTTCTTTTTAACGACATATTTAATATTCCAAAAATTTG